>KL262389.1:0-19593 GCA_000699545.1 Podiceps cristatus | reverse complement strand
GGGGGGGATTAAAAAACAAAACAAAACAAAACAAACCACAAAAAACTAGGAAGTCCAAAAGAATGAAGAAAAAACTTGAGTTTGGTCAGCCCCATTTCGGCCCACATCTGAAGTGCTATCCTGCTTTGAAGCTGTGACTATGAAAAGACAGCTTCTTGCTCATGAATCTTCTACCAGGGACCCGACATAACAAATCCAGGTTTCTCTGGCCCTTGGCCATGTCGGCACGGCACAGCGCTCCATCTGTCTCCCCAAAGCCATGACAGCGCGAGCTGGGGAAGGGGGGAGGAAATGAAGTATCAGAACTGCTATGCAAATTTCAACACTTACTCTTTTGTAAGAATTAGTCTCAGATGATCCACACAGTTATTGCTGAGGACTTGATAAGGCTTGGGTACAATACAATTGTTAATTAAGACATAATTTCTTCAGAAAATTTTGCATTATTGAGTGAGAAGGAATGAACTCAGCTTGACTCTTGGATCACTGAATGAATTTGTGGAGTGTGGAATAAATAATAATAATTAAAAAGAGAAAAATCATAATCCTCACTTATTTTTAACCTAGGCACATATTAAAATAGGAACCATTAAGACACAACAACCATTAAATCCTACCGACATTTTTAGGCAATTTTCAGTGCAGAATAGCATGCTAGTCTATATGCTGTTGAAAAAAAATTGAAGCAAGCATACAGGATCTAAAGCAGAAACAGACTCATTCCCCACTGACTAATAATCAGAACCAACTGAATAAATTAAAAGTGGCACAAACTACTATGCCACAAAATACTACTGAGCATGTTCTACAGCACAGGGAGAAACTGAAAAGTCTGCGTGAGCCACGGCTGAAATACAGCATCTGGTGCGAGAGGGAAGGACCAGTGGGCAGAGAGGACTTGGAAACCTTCTGGGGTGACCCAGGAGAAAGCTCTCCGAGGTGGCAGGGAAAGCCCAACAAGCCGGAGCCAGGCCCTTTCACCGGGGCAAGCCGCACACAGGGAGCGGCTATATTGCTTTCCAAGAGATTTTGAAGCTGCCACCCACAACCCAGCAAAGTAAAACAGTTATAGCTTTGAATGCGCAAGGGAGGATTATTTTTTCTTTTAATTTAGCTTCACCTCTTACAGCCAGCTTCCGAATTACAGGCAGTTACAAGGATAGTTCAGTCTGAAAGGTGCTGCTGCAAAAAGCTCCCATTCAACTAGACTGACTTGCTGCCACCAAATTCCCCTCCTGCCCAGGGATGGCTAACAAATAGTGCTTTTTCCAATAAAAGGTAAGCGTATGGAGATACCGAGCTTCCATTCTCTCGTAAGAGACTAGCCCACAGCCTCACGGACATCTCACCATTCAAAAAATCCAGTTTTTCAGTTCTCCCAGAAAGCAGATCATTTAATCTCTCCTATATTCCAGATATAAAATTAAATTCACAGGGAAACTAAAAAGGAAGACAAAACCACCTGAGGATGAAAAGATAACCAGAAGATAGGACTGCTCAGAAGATAGGCAGCAATCACCGAGTAAAAGGACCAGGAAAGAAAGGGAAAAAAAAAAAAAAATGAAGAGGCAGAACTGTACCCAACAGGAAAAAAAAACACTGAAAACAAATAGAAAAGTAAGAGAATATACTCTGGGAAGGACATGCATATTTTAAAACTTCTTTCCAACCCTTGACAACTAGGATATTACTTACTATTTAAGACCAAAAAAAAGAAAAAAGTGGTAAAGCCAAGTGACTTGTGTAATATGAGTAATAATACAATATAAAATGAATGTTGGAACAAGCACACTTATTTAAAAATGTATTGTCTTCCCCATTCCACAAACAAAAATGATAGTAATGTAAGGTAAAAAAGGTCAGAAAAAGAAAAAAAAGTATGTTAAATAAAGCTTAAAGGTGACAAAAGAAAACAAAATCAAAGGCTGAATATTCCTATATTACCACACTGGAAACATGAACCAAAACTGGGTTGATTTGATTGACTACTGCATAGACTGATAATTCATTGTATTACCTCTGAACCGCAGCTTTCAGTAACAAACTACAGTTATTCCTTCCAAACTGGAAAGCGCAGAGACAATACTGAATTCCATATTACATAAATATTTGACTATTTTCTATTATAAAAATACAAGAAAAATATCATTACCATATACTTATGGTGATGATAAAAATGGCCTTTCCAACTTTCTTTATGATCATTAGGAAATATTTCCTCACAATTAAACTAGATTACCCCTTCTTTCTATGGATGAGTGGTTGAGAAAGTTATTCTCATAGTATCCCTCTAGTGCTACTGCTCCTGCTCTTTGGGATTTTTTCTTTTCAGGCAGAGCTATTCCTCTTCCCTTTCTTATTTCACTTAGTTTCCCAACTCCTGTTCTTGAGTGTCTTCTGAGCTCTGCTTTTCCTTCCTCAGATGGTTACTTCTTCCCTTGCAGTTTCCCCAGCGAAGGGCCTAGCCTTAGCAAGTAGTTCCATGGGAATCTGATAAGAGCTTTATATTTTGAAATTACTTGGGAGCTACATTTTGGGGTATTTCATTATTACATTATAACTCAATGCCAATAATGTCAGTTATTGACTCAAAGGAAGAGGTCATTCAGCTTTATTTTTAAAAGTCCATGTATGATGGAGCGATACTTACGGAGCCAGACTATCTGGCAGCAGATGCAGAGAATTACTTTATCAGTTGCTCTTACCAACAACTGTCTGGAGTTCATGATTTTATACATTTTTAAATGTAACTATTGTAAAACAGGTAGCTGAGAGGAAAATAGAAGTTACTTGCTTGTCCTGCTTGAACAGGAGCCCTGTGGGAAGAGTTTGCATAGTACTCTCATAAATCATTACAACAAGTAACTTTCAAAGAAGGAGGAAGAAAGGGGGAGAGAGGGGCAAAAAAGCCATTTCATAATAAACTGCAAGCAGCATCCATATCTACCTCAGGAGGGGCTGATGTAACATCACCCCAGAGAGCCCGTGACGGTACCAAACCCACCTCTCCCGGTGCGTGGGATTGAACCACGCTGCTGCTAGGCATCGGCTGCAAGAGGAGCATCCTAGAAGGCCACCCACAAGTGAGTGCCACAGCTGCCACTCCTGTTACCGAGTGTGCTAACAGGGACATTCAGGGACAGCAACCACTATTTTTACCCTCCTCTGTGGTTCTCCACACCATATATCAAGTTTAACTTGTCCTTGCTTCTATCAAAGCCAATATACAGCCCTCTAAAGGGCTTCTCCTATGTCTCTGTGTCCCCGACTCTTGCTGTCCTTCACAGGGACATCAATGGCAGAAAACTTCTTACTATTCTACCTACACAAAGGATTTCCAGGGTCAACTCTGCCTGTGTGACCACTGGTCCTTTAGCTTCAGTTAATCCCAATTATCCCTAAAAAAAAAAAAAAAGGGAAAGTAGTTCACCTGAAAAAACCAGAAGTAGATTTTTTTAAAAAAAAAAAAAAAAAAAGAGAGAGGTAAAATGACCTCACAGGATAACCTATGATCTGCTTTTAAACTTCCCATCTAGTGGGAACTGCATGTTCTAGGGCCAGACCCTGGCACCGTGGCTGGAGCGAATGCAGAAGAAAACCTCCAACCAAAAACACTGAATTGGCTCATGAGCAGCATGAGAGAGCACGGGACTCCTGGGTGAACAGATTTACAGATAAGAGTTGAAGGACACTCTGAGAACAAGAAAAAAGATTATTACAGTGATTACATGATACATTGGAGATTCGGTGACTGGGAGGGAAGAGACAGCCAAGAGAGATGTAATGCAGCTTGGTGCAACATGGGGAGGACAAGGGTAAGAGACTAGTATGCAGGAAGCAGACTAAATAGGGCTGTAGACAGAAGGGTTTTTTAAAAAAATTGTACGTATGTAACTCTATAAAGCATTTAATCACCTCAAAATATTATGCTACAACACTTCCTTCATCCTGTACCATCAGACTAACTCACAATGTTATGAGAAGATACAGACACTTAAAATCAATTAATGCTAATAAAATCATTGACTCAGTTCTTGTATACATCAAGAGAAAAGCATAACCACAGGAATATGGCTGACACGGAAAGGAAACATCAGCAGATTGCTGTTCAGCGTTAGTCTGAAGCATGTAGATGCGTCACGCCAGCAGACCTGACCCAGCCCGTGGACCAGGGCAGCAGCTCCACGCTAAGCACCTTCTCTCTGCACCAGCTTGGGGCAGGGCCCACCTGCTGTCTCTGAAGCTGGTGGAGCCTTGCACCCACAGGTCTGGCCCATTCTCTCCCAAACAGGTTGGCCTCTTGGTAACTGGGAACAACTGGTCAGCCACGGGGCCAGTGCTGGTTGTTCCAGGCCATACTGAGCCCTAAGCAGTTGCTGGCGTGCACACCTATGCCCTGGTCCCGCTTACTAGTCCTGCTTGGTAGTCCAGACCAACTTCCAGTCTGAGCTAACAGAAAGCCATATCTCATGATCTGATTTGCTTTGCTGATGCTTGGGCAAGCCTTGGGGGTGCCACAGCACCAAGACAATTATGGCAACTGGATAAAAAACAACTCACTAAGCAAGCCCAGTACCCTGTTTATCTCCAGCACTGTATTTAGCTCCTTTTAATTTATTTCCTGAGTTCCATATTACAAGTGCTTATATTTTTTGCCCTTGACACTCTCATTACAAAGCTACTCCCCATTTGGTTTTGGCTTTTTTTGGGGTTTGTTTTTTTTTTTTTAGAGATGTTATTTTTCATTTCTATTTTAAAATGTCACTCAAATACAATGCTTTGTTCTCCAGAATGTCTCCCTTGGCTTCAGATATGCATTCCAGAGATATACTATTTCTAATTTGAGGGGGAAAAACCCAAAAAAAACAAAAAAAACCAAAACCAACCCAAAACACACACCACCAAACTTCCATATTCAAGCCACTTCTATATGCAAGCAGTACAGCCCAGCAGACATAGACAAACTAAGGAATCGGATTAATGTAGTCTGTCCTTTCCAAAGCCAAAACCTGACTTACATGCATGTTTGTACTTATCTTTCCATTCATTTTAATTTGTGAGAACTCAATCCAAGGCTATTTACTAGAGCCAGCTGTTTTAATGGCCTCATTACTTACCCAAACCCACATCTCAATAAGCTTGGGGAAGCTGCCAAAGGATTTGGCTGAACCTCTTACCAGATCCCATGACAAATGGTAACTATCATTTTATTATCTGTTTCAGTGATATGAAGGTCTGGTTGGATACTCCAATTCTGGATGATTAAAGTACAGCAGTGACTTTCTGCTTTCCACCCATCATTAACAAGAAGATTGCGACTGTTGGACACGCAAGCATCACCGTGACAATATGTACCCTGTCATCTCCAGGCTGAAATGCTGGAATTCACGGTAAATCAAGCAAAATCCCTGACGCATATTCAAACACCAGGGCACTGGCTGCATGTTACTTTCCAGAAACCAGAGCTCCAAGCTATGAACTTTGCAATCATCTAGGACACTGGTGGCTTTCCACCACAGCAGCTAAGTGGAGACGCTCAGCCCAGCTCACCACGGTACAGAAGAGTGGCAATGAAGGCCACAGAGAGCCCCAAAATAAGCACCCTCAGAGGCTGAGCTCATTTTCCTGACACCTGAAGTTGACCAGTTTACTTTCAGAGAAGACCGCAAAAAATTAGGCTTTTGAGTGGACAGATGGGAATGGCTGAAGTTCTCCAGGAACCCCCAGGATGGGATGCTTCTGAGGCAAAATACCTTCTTTGGTGCCTGCTTTCATGCTGCTGCTGTTTTGCAGTGACTGTTACTGTATTTCAGCAGAGAATGAACACCACCCTGACATTCAACTGAGACAGGAAAGATTGTTCCTTGTCTTATTTATTCAAGGCCTAAAATTAATATTTTAGGAGACAGAAGGAAAATTACATATGAGAATAAAGAAGTTTGAGTTGTTTGACAGTATCAATTTGCTCCAGTTCTGCTTTTAGAAAATAGCATTCTCCACTTAATCGCACTAAAAAGGAGTCCAAATCATGAGAAGTTTGGCCTAAAAGCTTTATTCTGGCCCTTGCCTAAAAGAAAGCCTGCTCTGCACCACATGCCTCCCTGCAATCTTCTGTTTGCTGGCCCTTTCGTTGTATTTCCATCACTTCTGATATGTTAGCTAACAAAGCACTGCAACGATAATAGGCAAAACACAATGTGGGATGGGAGACAACAACCCCAGCCATTAAGAAAGCCGTACGTAAGGCAGGGTCACCTGAAAGAGCAGGAAAACAAGAAACTGTGCAGAACCGCTGCTACTATAAAGGTGCACGTAACAGTTACAAACTACATCCAAGATGCATAAACTGGTGATTCTCCTGAGATGATTTTGACTACTGAATTTCTCCCTCATCTCTGAACAGTATTTCAGATGACACTTTTTGAACTGCTTGACACTTCAAGCTTTTCCTGTTGCCCAAGAAAAATGACACTTCTAAGGTCCTGTATATGATCTTCTACAATGCTGCTCAGATGTAAGACCCTTATTTCTGGTAGACCAAGAGAGACTTTGTTAAACATTACAAAATTTAAATGGTCTAAGAAATCTCTCATGCATGATATGAGTTAGGGCTTCTCTTATTCTCAGTTGTACTCATCATAACGAAGAAACACAGCTCTGCACAGTAGTGGCTACATGTGGCGGGAGCTCCAGCTCTCCACCACCAGGAGCCAGGAAGAAGCTCCCAGCACAGACAAGTCTAAGTAAAATGAAAAATCCACTATTTCCTTCAAGATTTCTTATAACACCCCAGTAAGTCATCCTGGAAGTCTTGCTACTGATTACAAGTGAAAGAGGTGTCTTCACAGTTGCTCTTCAGAAGCGTGGAAAGTGCCGGGACACGAGGACGCATCCAGACCATGCAGAGCCAGCTGAGGGCACTCCTGTGCATGCAACGGGACATGCTACAAAAGTAAATACAAATGGAGTGAAAGAGAGGACAGAGACAACTATGTAAAGAGCTGCAATTCTACAAGAGGTCTCCTCTCTTTCACTGGAATATGTTGCAGGTGGGTTCCCCCACCCCACCTCTCCCTCCTCACCATATAGAGAAAGGCTGCCCAGGATTTACTACCTGAGTCTTTATTATAGATAAAATTCATCATCCTTAACACAGATCAACAGCTAAAGATATTATCCCAATAATATTCTCAAGTTCCTATCAGTTTCCAGCTCAGTTTTTATGATCCGTTACACAGGCATATCACCAACTATGCCATGGGTCTCTTGCATATTTATCAACTATTTATGTTCCAAGTAACATTAACCTTAAAAAATAGTAATGTTTACCCTTTTCATTCTCAGAGTGCCTTCAAACATTTGGCTAGAACTCAAACTTTAAATTTACTGCTCTTACTCATGAGGTGTTTTCCTATCATGCTCCTATATTAGGCTGCTGGTGCCTACCAACTCATAAATTTGTTTCTACCTTGTTAGTGTTTTTCACACATCTTGTCTTAGGAAAGGTTCAAAAGTTCATTAGCAAAATATTGCTTATCTCTCTGCTTGCTGAGAAGTCTTACGACACATATTGTCAAGAAAATTAACACAGTTATGACAACTAAATTACATAGCACTACATAGATCTTGTAAGGTTGCAGAAAACATTACAAGTAATTAGCTGTTGTTAACAGGTTTACACTGACTCACCAACACATACTTAGACCCAAACCTGAACTGCTAATAAGTACATCAGTAATTTTTGTAAGGAGTCAGACTGAATTACTCCATGGCAGGATGTAATTCAGTTTGCTTAGTGTTTTCCTAATAGAGAAAGGAGGATTACAACTGATTTTCTACTCACCTATGCATCCTGAAGGACTTTCTAGAAGCTTTATTCATAGTACTAGAAGCCTACATTTCCCTCTCTGTCCCATCAACATCCACCAGAAAAGTCAGAGCTGCACTTCTAAAACAACTTTCCTTGGAGGAGATCCAAGTGTGGAGGGGAGCAGGCACAAGGTTACAACCTGTGCTTGGAAGAAGTTATTTTGCTGTATTCTAGGGTAAAACATGCCACCTGGAACAAAGGTACTTGCAGTGAACACAGAAAAGCATATAATGCATGGGAAAATGGGGAGGAGGCGGGGGGGGGAACCCCACACTATTTAATGGTGTGCTGCTTTTGTCTGGGACAGGATTAATTTTCTTCATAGTAGCTACTATGGGGCTATGTTTTGCATTTTTGCTGGAAACAGTGATGATAATACAGAGGTGTTTTCGTTATTGCTGAGCAGTGATTGCACGGAGCCTTTTCTGCTTCTCACCCCAACCCACCAGTGTTGGAGGAGTGAAGGAGTTGGGAGGGGACACAGCCGGGACAGCTGACCCCAACTGACCCAAGGGATAGCCCGTGCCGTATGGTGTTGTGCTCAGCATAGAACTGGGGAAGAAGGAGGAAGGGGGGGACATTCAGAGCGATGGCGTTTGTCTTCCCAAGTAACCATCACGCATGATGGAGCCCGGCTTTCCTGGAGGTGGCTGAACCCCTGCCTGCCGATGGGAAGCAGTGAATGAATTCCTTGTTTTGATTTGCTTTACTTGCATGTGCAGCTTTTGCTTTACCTAATAAACTGTCTTTATCTCAACCCACACTTTTTCTCAGTTTTACCCTTCAGATTCTCTTCCCCATCCCACTGGAGGGGGAGTAAGCGAGCACCTCTGTGGTGCCCTGTTGCTGGCTGGGGTTAAACCACGACAAATGGACAGCAATTTACCTGCACAGACATTTTAAAGTGTCCTTAATTTACAAAAACAAGTATGTGAATAAATTTACAGAAATGAATACATGAATAACATTTACTTATAAAAATAGAATGGCTGTCTCCATTAGATTTCCATCAGCAAATGGAGGAAGATATTATATGCAGAAATGAATCCTGGTCACCATTGCTTTTACTTTCTAGTTCTTGCAAGGGATCTGTGAAAGGACACTGAACAAACAATACCACCCCAAAAAATTCTTAATTTAAATAGTGAACACATTCAAGTGCCAATATCAATAATCTCCTATAATCAAATTCTCATTTTTACACTGGGCTAAAAGACAAACACTTCAGTTGACACAGAATATTTATTTTCAAATTAAGCTCCAAACTAATCCGTACCCTACTAGCACTTGCTTGTATCTCTGAAACTCCACGAGTGACATGCCAGACAGTCTTATGCTGGTAACAGTTGAGTGGCTTCCAATTTACACTCCTTTGGAAATTACCATCAGCATGTACAAGTGTCCGGCTGTTTGCTGGCAAGGTAACTTCATAAATATGAACCTATAGTACAGGCCAGATAATGATAAGTACCAATTAATAAAAGAATGAATTGATCAGCTCTCCTAGGATAAAAAATAAATAAATAAATAAAATATTGTCTCTCATTAATCAAGCTCTCACAATTCTAAAGTCCAGAATTTTTACTGGAAAAATGTTGTGATATGGCATTTGCCCAAACATTTTAAAGTTCTCCAGAAATCTTATAAAGGGAGAAAAAAAAAAAAAAAACCAACAAAAAAACAAAACTCAAAGAAATGTTCTGAGTAATTTTAGATTTATTATATTCCCTCCTAGAATAACAAATAAGACGAAATGATGGCTCAGATCTATGGAAAGACAGAACAGTAACCAGTCTTACATTTATTTTGAACAAGATGGAAAACTGGTGTCACAAATGTGTATCCCCATTCATGGAAAGAAACTGAAGTTAAATACAGCAGCATAAATACAGATATTTAGTAAAGTCTTCAATGACTCTTCATTCAATTTTACAGTTATTAGAACAGCAGTTTCAAGTAAGATAAAATATGACCTTAGATGAGTTAAAATACATTTTATCTCATCAAGCTACTACTGAGGAAAACAAAGTTCACTAAAATAATGCATTCACCTTAAAAAAAAAAAATAGCAAGCCCACACATATTTGCAACAGTGACAGAAGTGCTCCTAGTTTGACTGAAATAAGGAAATACAATGACCAAGCACTTAGTACTTACTCAGTAAAACTACTACCACAGTAAAAATTACTGAATGTCAAAAAAAGGCCAAGTGCTAAAGCCATGTGCATACATACACACAGCTCTGAAGGGAGCAGGAAGCAGTACTTAAAATTTCGGGGGGGGAGCGGTGTGGATTAAAAAGCACTGAGTGCATGTAATAGAGTCCATTAAAAAAAGACAGCATGTATATTAGGATGATCTGAAATGAGAGTTTTAATGATGTTCAAGTCACAGGCAAACAACATCCTGAAAGAAAGCAACTGTTCTGGCTGAAAAGTGATGGAAATAATTCTCAGTGGTGCCTTGGCCCTCCAGCTGTAGGATGTGCTCCGCTCTTGTTCACTGCAGTCAGCTCAGCTACTCAAAGGATTAAAGAAACAGGAAAAGACAAAAACCCAGCACCAGGCGGACATTTCTGAGTTAGTAAATTAAGCAATTTGTTCTGTGATCACAATGGCAGCAGCAGCAACTCGGTTTCAGACTGGAGAAAGTAGCTGGCCCTTCATCGGCAAATTAAGCGGTATTGTGCTGCTGCGTCTGAAAGACATTACTTAGTGCCAAATCTCATTTGAAATGGTTCATCCTTTGCCTTTCTCCATGGAAATACCATCCAATTTAAGGCACTGTCCAGTGCTGCTCAGGACATCGTTGGGCATGTATATAGCCAGCTCTGTTCACCCAGCACAGCTGACACGAGCAGCTGCTCTGGAGCGGCTGCAGAGACTGGCCCGTATTCTGCCTCCCGCACCCATCACAGCCCTGAGCTCCACCTCCACCATGCATCTCCCCTTGTAAAAAGAGAAAACAACACAAAATAGCCATCCATAGGATTTCCCTCACAAGCTGCTCAAGCACCTCTGCTTTAGAAAATACATCATTTCCTTTTTTCCTCCAGGAAGTCTTTTCAACCCATTTTTAAACAGAACACTGAGAAACATATCAATATACATAATTCCACTGGCTTTGCACTAGAGTATTGATATAAGAACACTAAGCATAAATGTACCAACTGATCCGTGGTCTTCCAAATCCAAGCTTGTTCTTTTTAACCCTGGAAAATTAAATCCTTCGTTAGCAAGCATTTGGACTGGAAGGGTTTCTCCACCCTATGATGCCTCACGCTTGGCCTTACTGTGTTTCCACAAGACCCATCTTCATAAGCATTTACCAATTTCCTTTTAAAGCATCTGAAGCGGGTGCTCAAAGTTTCTAATTTTCTCAGGTTGTGTGATATGATTAGTTGTTCAACAAAATGCAAATTAAAGTTTAAAAGAAGGAAGCCTTGCAGAGCACTCCAGAGGTACGTGGTGATGGAAGTTTTTGATCAACATAAGGAGGCAGTGAGCAGTTTCATTCAACTCATTAGCAGCATCCTGGATCATGTTGTCTCCCTCTGCCATTCACATACCCCCTCCTGCACTTGCAGCACTCTTAAATAAAACAGATGCTCCTATGAATCCCACAAGAAGTTTGTTATATACAGTTAATTATTTGCGACATCTGGTACCGCAATCCCCATTTGAAGTCAGCCATCGGCAGCGGAGGTCAGAGCAATGACAGAGCCATCGGCCCCAGCACCACGTGAGCTGCTTCTGCCCCACTTCTTCAGTGGGTGGGATGTGTCCTGCCTATGAGTCCTACTTTCAGTGGGTGGGATGCATCCTGCTCACACAACAGCCTTGTTCTGATGATGTCTACAGAGCTAGGAATTCACTTTTAAACTGTGACATCGTTTTACCAACAATAGACTTTTTCCCCCATTTTTTCTTTTTTTAGTTTTCTTTTTTATTTTGAAAATCAGGAGGGTCAGGCAGAAATTCTGGCCCAGATCAGCAACTGTGCAGTCATGCTCAGGGAGAGAGCAAGCACTACACTAGGCAGAAAATAGCTGAGGAGAGGAAGTCAGAGCAAGTTAAGCAGAGTACGACAGCCAGGGCCATCCCGCCGAAGCACCGCTCTGTGCCCAACCGCAACCAGAAGGAAAGCTGTAGCAAGAAGCCATAGAGGCACGACCCAGAGCCAAAGCATGAAGAACACCATGCTGAAGCACAGGAATAGAGGAAATATAAATATCAGAAGAGCAGGTGTGCAGCCTGTAAATGTCAGCATATTCAGACCAAAGAACTGCAGCAGGCCTGGATCCGCACAGGCCCATCCACCCTCCTCACCACCATCTCCTCTTGTTGGTGCCAACCCTTCCCAGCATCTCCCCCAGAGAGGGAAGCTCCTTCCTCTACATATTTTTAATACATCCCTATTTCTCTCCGTCTGCCAATTTTTCCACTCTCAGCCCTTTATCGTCCCACTGACTGACTCCCCCGCGTTCTGCCATTTATACGGCACTGCTGTTTGGAAACAGGCACCTACTCACTTCCTTTCATCAGTCTGTCAGTTTGACACCCTGCCTACCACTTGCCTGAGGATTTTATGCTGAGGATTTTTCAGCTTTCTTTTCTGTTGTGCGTTGTCAACTGCCGGCCAAGGCCCACATAACATCAAGCCTGGGTAATAAAGCTGCTGCCGGCGTGATGTCCCACCAATCACATGGGGAACCAATGCCCTTGGGTTTCATAACAGGACCGGGCCCTGGAAGGTCCTGAAAGAATTCACATGTTTCTGTAAGCTCCCTATAATGCTCAAGGACTCCAAAATACCAACAACACCCTCTCATTTGCATTCATGGAAACCTATTCTGAAAGCAGAACTGGACACAGGAGCCCAGATTGCAGGTCTATTCTGAAAGCAGAACTGGACACAGGAGCCAGGTGGCACCATGCTTTAATGAGCACAGATCGAGGCACGACTTTGGAAACACGTTCGGTTCATGGAGAAATTTTGCTTTCATGCAGGCTCAAAATGTCATCTCCAGTCTCTGCAGCATTGGAGAAAGAGCCCGACCCAGCTGTCAGAGGGCCATACGGATCCAGATCACTACGCAGTAGCGTCACACACTACTTTACGTGCTTTTGCACCCCTGGGGAACTGGCAGAACAAACTGTAGGATCCTGTAGAATTCAAAGTGAGGTTTCTTTTCTCAACCTTCCCTCTTTCTGTGGTCCTTTAGAAAAGGGCAAGACTAAAATCCACACAGCATAGTGCTGAAAGTGTCCAGCTCCTTCTGAGGAAGATGTTCTTAGAATCACATTCCTAGCTAAACCTTCACAGTAACAGCCTCACATGTATGTATATATGTATACACAAACCCCACAGCTGCAGTCACTGAATCGGTGGCAGGCACTTCCTCAAGAAGGCAGAGGTTGGGGGCTTCTTAAGCTAAATACTAACAGAAATTGTACACCAAGAAAATAATATTTTATCATATGGGCCTTCTGAGATTAGGACTTAATTTATATGAATCTCCTACATAACCAAACAGATTAAACGTGGTTTGTGTTTCTTTATATATATATATGTGCATGTAATGGAGACTCTTTCAAAAACAACATGATCACATATTTCAAAGAAAAAGAAATAGCCTTTTTTTCTTGTCTATGATGGAATCATATGAAAACTCAATCAAAATGAAAAAGGGATAGCTATCATCAATTTTTACCTATTTTTTATAATGTATCAAATAGAAAAACATTACTTCTATTATAAAGCTCACAAATAGGCTTAATGAACTAAGAAGTGGGGGGTTGTTTGTATGCCTTTTAGAAGTAGCTCATTCCAGTGAAAATACTCTCCTCCTTTTCCTCTGCAATCTCAGAAGGCTTGGGGTTACATATTTAAGTACTAGTCCCATATGGGAAAGCCACCCACAGATATGTTGATGCACAACCAAATTCTTACAAATAACAAAAGTTAAGTTTACATATATAAATTCAGTTATATATAAAAGGTAAGTTAAGTTTATATTTATATAAAGGTATGAGATCAGACCTGGTATGCACTAGGCAAACAAGAACTCCTGCTGCTACAAAATTGATTGAAAAAGGTGAAAAACATGAAAATTAAAAATGTTACCTTAAAAATAGCTTCATTCAAATATTAATTCAAAGTTAGGGCACTTAATGAAAATACAACTGAAGTACAATAGCAGCCAAGAAACAAAGTGGTTTATGAATCTCTCCAAGTTTTTGCATACATTTCCAACAATTTTTACTGTTATGTGTCAAGAAGCACTAGCAAATTTCTTCAGCCAAGGTTAAAAACAAAAACAAAAAAATTGTGCACTAACTTATCTGCTTTGTATACAAGATACTGTACTTGCATACAGAATATTCTTTCTGGGTCTAGTTTCTTTCTGGATCTAGTTGTTTAAAAGTTGTGTCCAAAGGTGCCTAAAATAAGTACTTAAATCAAAACTGTATTTAGGAATCTATGTTAACGCAATTAGTTTTCCAGATAGATAAGGCATGCAGAATTCCCACTAAAGCCAAAGAAGTTACAGAGCTTAATACATTTTAATCAAAAACACAGACACGTAATAAGCAGTACTCCTTCCAGCATTCACATGCTGATGCTGGCCCTAACTGTACATATGAGGTATATTCCTTTCCATTCTCACATGAATGGTCCTGAAATAAAAAGGAAAACTGAATCAGAACCTGAGATTTAAAAGCAGATGACAATTAACTGTTTTGTTGTGGATACATGTGTCACTAAGGTAATCAAAATTCCACAAGCTCTTGGATTAAACTCAAATTTCCCCCACAAGAAAAAGCACATGTGCTTTGGATGGGAAATCTTTTCCAACATTTTATAAAATTCCTTTTTAGGCATCACTTCCCTCTTAAACAAAAATCACAGCTGAAAACTGCCTGTCTCACATTTAATAGACAGACAAAAGCATATTTAAAATCATGCACCATAAAAAGTTTTACAGTCCAAAGAAGGGAAAAAAAAAAAAAAAAAAAAAAAAAAAAAACCACCACCAAAAAACCACACTACACATTAGAGGCTCTGGAAAAAAATCAGGTACTTAAGAATACATGGTAAGTTGTTTAAGTTCCACATACCATAAAGTACTACTAAGTTCACAATCATTCACGTATTTTAAAGCAGGCTGTTGCAGAATTCCTTAGGAAGGCAGAAAAACTAAGAACACCACCTGCTTCCACTCACAGTCCACCCCCCAGCCCCACGTTCTCTCTCATGCACTGCCAGAAAAACACATTTCATGTGTGCCTGCATGATTTTAAAATGTGAGAAATATAAAATAGTCAGGGGAGAAAGGATTTTTTTAAAGAGTCATTGGACCCTAATGAGGTGAATAAAGGTAACTATCTTGAAAATAACAGCAGTTTATTGATAGGAAAATGAACTTTTCTGCTAGATGTAATTTTAAATGCACCAATTCTAAAATTAACAGTGAGATAATGTATATCACATTGTTCGTGCAGTACCTGGAGAAAATAAGGAAAATTCATGAGACGATATTCAAGGTGGTACAGTCTCTAAACTATTTTGGATCTCCTGCTACATTACCAGACTTGAGTAAGGACTGTTACTCTTCACCTTCACATACGAGCAGCCAGAAACCTCCAAACTTCTAAACACGCTGACATAGTGTTCGGATAATAAAGGAAAGCTCAAAAACAGTGAATAGTTTTCTACCAAAGACCTTCAAAACTCCAAATTACTCATGAATTAGCCTCATGACCAGTGTCCAGTGGGTTTTCTTTTATTTATTTTGCTAATATGAGTAACCTCACTAAAAAAACGCCTTTCCTCACCCCTGCTACTACCTTAACAGTCAAATGTCATAGGCATAATTTCTCACCTTTAGGAAAAGCAACAGAAGTAGAATAGTTATAACTATTTTTTATCCAGAAAAGGCGATGACTTTTTTAAATTACTCTAAGATTCAAAGATGCATTTTTACAGAAAAAAAAAAAATAGTTTAAGATGTCCTGTAAATCTGTCATTCATTTAATTTAGGTATGTCCTGAGGTCTCCTATATTAAAGCAATGAACCAGTCATTGACAGAATACTTTCTTAGGTGATTATTTAAAGATCAGTAGATCTTAAATCTGGACTTCTCTCTTGTTATAAATGTTCTTACTGAGTTCATTACCAAGCTACTTCAGGCAGATAAAAATAAAAAAAAAGAATAATCAGCACTGGCACTGAGTGAAAGTTGCATGTGGTAAAGGACATCCTCGAGCCCTTCCACGCTTCTCAGTTGTATTAGATTTACTCTGAAGATCATCTGCTACACACACTTCCTTTAAAGCATAATAAATACTAGTAAAATAAGGTAAACTAGACATTTGCAAAAAATCTAGCAACTAGTCTTACGAGTGTCGTATGCTGTTAGCTGCCAGTTTTTATGCCTTTTGTTTATAGTTACCAGGGACATCCCTTAGCCCAGCTACAGCATGCGCTCGGGCGATGCTGAGCATCTGACGAGCTGCCCTGACAAGAGGCTGCTAAATTTTGAGCAATAAACAGCTAATGTAGGAACAGCACTACCAAGTTCTTGTCATCTGGTTCCAAGTAGCTTTACTCCCCTGCTACTTCTGATGCGCTCCTGGTCTTCAGAGCAACTATTTCTAGTTGTGCCAGATGAGACCACCACAGACATTCTGAAAACTGGTATCACAGAGACTGTAGATTTCTGGAAAACTCTTGCTTTCAGTAGAAACTCACATTTGATTCTGAAAAATTTAAATATAAAACAATTTAGGAGGATCTCAGAAGATGAAAATAGTCCTATGCAAAATCTTTTATTCAAAACACTTAGAGTTAACACAAAATGCAAAGAAAATATCAGGATCCTGTGAAATTTAAATAATGTGCTTTCAAGTTTACCACAAAGCTGTAGAGAAAAGTCATAAGCTAGGAAGAATAGAAACTCCTCTATTTGGCAGTAGGACGAGAGCAGGGAGCCCCCTGCGATGGGGCAGGAGTGCTCTGAAGCAGGGAGCTCTGCGGCCGCCTCCACAGCTATGTGTATCTGCTTTGCCTTCAGAGCACACCACCAACCTTGCCTATCACAGGAAAAGTTTTTGAAATGCGGACATGGGTGCACTGAAAACTGGACTGAGACCAATAACTCATTTTGCAGACCTCTAGCTAGTTATTCAGATGCTAACGGGCTTCAGTCACTACAGTCAAGACTGAATTTAAACCAGTACCCTAAAACAGAATAATGCCATTTCCTCACTACCTATCTCATCAGCCATCTAATGCTTCCCAAAACACTAAACATTTCCAAGCGCAAATATTGCTATACCTTCGACTGTTGCTATGCAACACTAGGTCTTATATTTCCTAAAAAGATGTGAAGGAAATTGAACTCTTGATCCTTAGCTTAACTACAATTACTCACTGTCATACCTGCTATACATAATTTGGATTAATACTCATTGAGGAAACCAGGTCATAGTCTTCAACAATTTACTTTTAGAATCTGGGCTCTGCTCCAATGTATTTCCCCTCTCATTTAATATTTAATACTTATTTGAACATGACCTGCCCTGCAATTTTAAGAGAAACCATCCAAGTTCTTCATTCAGCTATATTACAGTCATTTTGCTTCAGAATTGTTCCCACAACAGTATCAGGCATGTCGTAGGGATAATTATGTTTTATGGCTATAAAAGTTAGCATCGCTGGAATGCAAGAGGACTAAAAGTACAGTGCAGACACAAGGTTCATAACGCAGCCCTTCCTGTATCCACAGGAGAAGGAACACACACCCACCCACTCCCAACCCCTCATCTTCAGGCGTTCTGGGACAACAAATCACCATATCAATCAGCACAACTTTCAGAAATAACAGCAGGATTTTTTTTTCCCTTCCTAAGGCCAATTATTTGCTCCTCTGTAGACACACAGACATTTTTAGTAACACTTCTGGATAATCAGCTTTATCAGCCAGATGGTATGTTTTTTGGAAATGGAGACATGGGCTGTTTGTTTCACCACAAACTGGGGCAATCCATTTTGATAAGAATTTAATTCACAGTTAATACAGATTGTTGGCATCTGGTTTTATATGAATTGATTGCACAGAGAAATCAGGTCAAGATCGTCTCTGGGTAAGAAGACCAATAGATCTAATGGTGAACTCCTGTCACTGCACGTCAGCGTGGAATTTGGCTAATTAGAGGTTGTCTGTGCCCCAGCAAGACAAAGCACGTTACGTGTGCCTCTCACCAAAGCGTTTCAAAACAGGGAGGAAGGGGGCAACACTGGTAAGTGCTCTCCCATTTCACCGGGACACACACACCACCAGCAGAGTCCTTTACATTGTGACATACAGCCATGCTTCCTAATACTTGTGCTTTATAGTACCTAAATTAAGTGATTAGTCAACAAGAAGTAATGATGAGACCGATATAGTTTGCCATAAAGTACACATTTTTAATTTTTTTGGTAAACAGTTTTAGTATAGCAGATACTTTTTATCAAAAGATAATCTACTACTCAGGATCATTGAAAGTTTAAAGAACTGCACATTTACATTGTATTTACAGTCATTTTCAGCAAATCAGATCACCTTATTTCTCTCCAAACTCACACTAGGCCTTCTTTATCACATTAGAAAGCTTGTAAGCGGAAATATCTTTGGGAAAGCATAATTTCAGAATATATACTTAAAGTTCAAACTGCAGACAGAATTTGAGAATGCAAACAAAACTATGACCACACCTCAAAACGCTGGCTTTGAGATTTGGCATGTGTAGGGTACAAAACTGATGTATGGCATAGAAGATGATTTTATCCTTTGTGTAATAATACACTTGATAATGTTCTATTTTCTATTTAGATTATTTTATAGTACCTGAACTAGATTAATTTAAAAGCAGAGTTATGAATCTATACAAAACGGACATTTTCCTGCACATCTCGACTGCTTTCTGACAGAGACTCTGCTAGAGTCATAACCACAATGAGAAGGAACAAAAATGGCTTCCCATCAAGTGGGAGCAAAGAGTTCCCATTCTGCAGTTTCATCACATAAAGCTCTTCATTCACTGAAAAGTAAAGGAGTCAGGTTCCCAAGTCACAAAATAAGCACACACAGCAGCACATTTATGCTGTTCACTGATTTTGAACAGTGCTCCAAACCCTAAGCATTGGAAAAAAAACCATGACCCAAGGAAAAGATGACTCGTGGTTATTAGAGAAGGAAATTCAGACTTTTTTTTTTATTTGATCTTGGAGATTTCACCCTTCACAGTTCACGCCTGCATGTTTCTCTGCAATAACGACAAAGGCAAGGGATTACCAGCATTTGAAGAACTAAAGCTGCATCTCCCACAGTCACAGGACTTGGAGATGAAGCTGTAGATAGCAACAGAAGGCAACTGGATAAAATCTCAATAGCTACCAAAAATGGATCAAAGCATTTCAAGATCCCCATCACAGACATTCCCAGCAGCCACCGTGGGTGATACCACACTCCTTTGCGACCGCGGAGTCTGATACCACCTCAGACAGCAGCAGGCGGACCTCACCGCCAGCTCTCCCTCCATCAGTCCCATGCAATGGGCCAGTTCGTGTTTCATGTTTACAGTAACCAGCAGAAGAGCAGGAAGACAAGTCCTTTCTGTTTCATACAGGAACAGCAGAAGAGATTGGGACATAAAGGGGAGGAGGGAAAAAAAAA
>KL262388.1:5525-16212 GCA_000699545.1 Podiceps cristatus | reverse complement strand
TGAAAGGGAGCAGACAGTGAGGCTAGCTCTCAGCCCCCGGGTGCTCTTCCCTCTTCTTCCTCCCACTCCTCCCACCTTCCTCCAGCTGCTGGTGCTGCTCCTTCCTCCCACACAGCAGCTCTAAGAGGCTGGAGGAGACGGTAAGGAACAGGGGAAGCACTGAGAGGCTGACAGCTGCCAGCCTCTGGTTTCTTTGCAAAGCCCCGTCTTCCTTCCACCTTCACCGTTTCCTCCATTTGCTTGGAGCTGGCAGCAGAGGTGGCCGGGCCGCGCAATGTGGATAAAGTGGGGTGCAGAGTGGATAAAGTGGGTGCCTGGGAGCTAAAGTATTTCCTGACTGGCTAAACCTAGAGAAAAAGTGAAGTCTTAGTAAAAAATGTGATCTGAAAATCTGCAAAAAGAACATTTTTATCAGTTGAAATATTTCAGTTTGTTTGTTTGTTTGGTTGGTTTTTTAAAGTAAAACTCCTAGCTAGTCCTCCCACAACCAAGCCATGCCAGTCAGGATCCATTTTGCCGAAGACCTTGGGAGTAGTGTGCAAGCAAGGGGATGAGATGGTAATCCAGGGGTACTGGTTGCACTTTGAAGTGAAAGAGTCACAAGACGAATTAATTTCCATCTCATCCGCCGTTCATTCTACTAAATATCAACTTCTTAACTAATACCATGAGTTCATTCACACGTCTCATTCCCCTCTCAAACTTCCTAGTGCTGTGCTGATGATATTAGAAAGTCTTTTTCTTTTCCACTGACTTGAAGGGTTGTGTGTTGAACAGACAAATCACAACAACCTGATCTGCTGGGACATGCTATCTGGACTGAAAGAACTACAACTGCTGCTCAGTCACTCAAAAAAATAAAAAAAGGCAAAAGAAAAAGCTCAGAGCTAAGCCAATAAATAAAAAGATGGAAAGAAAATAAAAGCCCTGTCCCTGGATTCATGTAATGGGCAGGCTCTACTCCTCCGCCTAGCGCTGAGGAAGGTTGAACAGAAGGGGTTTGTCCTGGCTTCTCTTCTGAAGAGTTTCTAAGGAAGCTCCCACACAGGTTGTTCTTTTTTTTTTTTTTTTTTTTTTTTTTGTGTCTCTTGCAGATCCTCCAGTTGCAGGAAAAAAAGCCTTGCCTACACTAAAATATGTGAAATTGTTTGTTCTTCTGGTCACAATGTCTTTGAAACATTTTAGGGGAAAGTGGTTCATAAGAAACACTCTGGGTTTCTAAAAGCACAAAATACCCTGTTTATGGAAGAGGACGCAGGGCTCTTTGTCAGGATACCAGCGTCGGTGCTGCGCTGATCCGATCTGCTCCTGAGGAAACGCTATCCTTCCCGCCTCAGCCAGAGGAGCTGGAGAGGACTTCAGTCAGGCTGTAGCCACCCCATTGTTTAAGAGCTTTTACTGATGCTCCTGCTAAGGGTGGTTATTGTACGTGGGTGCAAAGGGGGTGTCGTGACAGAAATTCAAAGGAAGGCCCATGTCAGCTTACAGTAATGAGGATGAGAACCCTTGCAGAGCTCTTGCAACCTGTCGTGCTGACCAAGCTGCTCCAAATAATTAAAATTGCCCTTTGATGACAGTCAGGAATTAATTAATTAGGGCTTGGAAGATACTCAATGCACCTCTCTCAGTTCACCGAGAAAGACCGTCAGACACGACTGTAATCAACAAAGGTTTTAGTCCCAGTTTTCGTTATGGCAGTCTAATAGTTAATGGAACTGGCATATATGGATATGCCATATGTCAATGGAACTGGCTCGGTGAATGAATCGGTGGTTTATCCTATACCACATGTTCACAATTAACCACAGGGTTGCTTCTCATGGGGGTCCACCCACACACCCGTATGCTGGTACGCAAGGACCTTGGTGTGGTAGGGCAGCCAATGCCATCTAGTACAAAGTCTTTCGAAAGCACTTGTGGTGGCCCCACTGAGCTTGTACGGCACCATCATCAAACGGTCAGCAAACAGGCGCCCCTTTTCAGTAACCCGCTAAGCTAGGACACGTGTCACGTATGTCTCGTTAGGCGAATGCGCGCTTCCCTCCATGCGCAGGGACATCGACGCATGCTGCAATGGCACCCGCTCATGTTGAAAACTCTTCCTCAGATGACCCCAAATGCAGGCGCGTCCCTGTGCCACAGACCTCACTGCACCTGCAGGGCCCCGAGAAAGACACCACCCTGGTGTTAACGCCTCCGTTACCCGAATCACGTCCCGACCTTTCTTTTCCAGCAGTTTTTGCAATCCAGGTGGAGAAGTCGGGGAATAAAAAGCAGATTGCAAGACAGCAGATGCTGTACAGTGTCCTTAAAAAAAAAAAAAAAAAAAGAGATTTGCTTTTGAGCAAGTATCCTACCTTCGCTAAAAGCCAAACCAAGTCCCGTCAGGCCTCAGTTTAGTCAAAAAGGCATGTCTTAGATAAGTATGTGAAAAGGTGAGGGAGAACAATGTTTCTGGTCTCTTCTGATACAAGAAGTAGGAAGCATCACACAAAAGCAGCAGGTTCAACACAAACAGACACTTTTTCACTGGAAACTAAACGGAACTCTGGATCTCCCAGCCGTAGCCGAGTATGGATGCCAAAACAGCTACAAATGTAGAAAATGGACTGACACAGTCACGGGAGAAAACCACAGCATTAAATGGTCGACCGCATTCAAAGGGAGGGACGGCAGCGTGCCAAGGGGTTGGTGCGTCAGGGCAGAGCTGAGGGCTCTCAGGCCCCCTGCCCCAGGCTCCGGGACCTCCCTCCGCACCGGGAGCTGGGAGGCTGCTCTGGGAGCTTTTGCCCCGTCGTCCGGGGGATGTTTCTGTGCTTCTGCTCGTCCCTCGGCACCCCCGCCCACACCGTCTGGGGAGGCTGAGCAGCTCTCGGCCTCCAAAGACTATGAGGACATATGGCATATCCAAACATGCGGAGGACTACATGTCAGCAGCAAGTGCCTTGCCGTCTGCGTTGACTCACGGCTTCTCGGATGTCCTCCTTCTCCAGACAACCAGAAGAAAACATCCACTCAGGCCACCCCTTCATCCTTTTTACCTTGCCTGGTTCTGCAGTCAGAAACGCTCTCTGATGCTACAAAAGCAGGAGCCTTGGCTTCCTTGCTCTTACCTGGAGCTTTTTCTCCCTCCTCTGAGAGCCCCACCACTAAAGCCTGGTTGCTTGTCCCTGTTCCCAGAGAACATGGTTTCCTACCTTAGCTCCTAGCACGGTGGTTGGATAAAACTGGCATCGTCTGGGCTTCTCTCTACCCATTTATTTTGTTTGGTTTGCATCTACCCACATGTTAGTGACTCTTAATGTCTTTTAAATATTATTTCTTTGCTCCTCAGCATATGGATCACAAGACGGGGTACAGCAAGAGGTGCTCATAAGACAGAGTGGTAACTCATGCTATCATACTGTCATCTGTAACACTTGCAGCTCTGAGAAATATTTTTTTTTTTTTTAAAATCCCAATAGTAGAATTAGATAAATATAGAGAGAAGACAAGATTTGTTTTAGAACAAAAAGCAGAACAGTAAAAAATTCGGGTTGAAAGTTCTCCATTAAATTGTACCAGAATGATGACTGCTTGATTTGGCAAAGTACTGTCTTCTCCTCAGAGAAATATGGGTTGCTTGGATTTTAAAACCAGCAGCGGCGTTCCTGCAGAAGGACCGGAGCCAGAAGGTTTGCCTGAACAGCCACCTCATCCCTGGCCACAGAACGAGCTCCGCAAACAAAGTCCGTAACCACTGGGAGTCTGCTGTGGGCTTGTGGCCGGGGCTGTACCCCCTTCAGAGCAGAGACCGGCTCTTCTGTGAAGCACCTGGCATGCTGTGGGCACGGATAAATATAAATAGCTCAACTCTATTAGACTAGTAATAACCCGATTCTGAAGGACTGAACATGGAGGAAGCAGCCTGAAACTAGATTAAAGAAAAAAAAAAATCCAACGTATCAAAACACCTGCCTTAAGCCAACCCCTCTAGATCGAAAGCAGCACAGAGCTAACTTGTGCTCACCTGGGTGTGAAGCTGCTCCTACTGGGGCACTGTCCGCGCAGCTCCTCTGGGACTACTGAACTCAGCTACTATTATTTTCACTCTGGAACCCAGAAGATGATCATTAGGTTTAAAAGCTTAAGAAAAAAATCAACTTGCAAAAGTTTGAGGGGCTGCTTTTTAAAGCAGTCGGCCTTATCGAAAGACTGTTCCTAATTCATAGATTCATAGAAAGGTCTGGGTTGGAAGGGACCCCAAGGATCACAGAGTTCCAACCCCCCTGCCACAGGCAGGGACACCGAGCTCCAGGCCTGAACCTACACGAGGTTGGCCAGGGCCCCATCCAACCTGGCCTTGAAATCAGTCCTGAGCTTCGCAATACTTAAAAATGAGAAAAGCTTAAAGTACAAGAACCCTCTCACTTAATTCAGACTTTTATTTTCTTAACATTGTATGTACAGAATATAGGTTGTATCAATCTTGTGGAGATTCCCTAATAAAAATAAATTGCATTTAAGCTCACTGCCTGTCCTCTCCTGGCAGTCATTTGCGGGATAACATTCTGTTGGCTCTCAGAGAAGACCAGCCAGCAGACTTCAGCAAGATGATCACAAATGGACAGGAAAGCTTCATAAGCCTTGGTGTTCACTGATCCATTTGCTTTGTTTGAATCAATACTGGCACACTTGAGTACATTCAGCAAATTAAAAGATTAAAAAAAAAAAAAAAAAGCAACAGAAGCAACCCCACAAGTTACAAAGCTCACTCTTTCGGGACTTTTCTTTCAAGAGAGTCTCATTGACCCAAACATGGCCAGCTGGTCCTCTCAGAAATCAAGGCAACCTGCAGCACTCCAGAAGGACACCTCTAAGTGATGCTTGAGACGGGAGGACCACCCTGAACCTGCCGCACAGCATCCAGCAGCACCGGAGAAGAGAAGGAGCTTGTATTTTTCTGAATGCCAGGGGAAGTTCTTCTAAAGCATTTTCACTCTTTCAGTGCCGGTACAGAGCCTACTGAAGTCTTCCTATTCCCTGCTTCACAGGTCTCCCCGCAGTTGGTTTTAACTTGCATTGCTACTATTTGTATTCCCTGGCACCACAACTGTTTCTCATACAAAGACATAAACAGCAATGATTCCAGCTCCAAAAAACCCCATATGTTCTAAAAAGACATCAGACAACGTGTGGGAGGAAGCGAGGTACAGCAAGGAGGGGAAATGCCTTGCCTGAAGTCATACAGGAGGACAGCAACAAGGACAGGAACGTTACTATTTGTGAAGCAGGTCTAAAGCCAGGAGGCCCTAAATTGCTAGCCAGGCAAGTTCGCGGGCAGCTGCTGAGAATCACGGGAAGTGAAAGCATCGAAACACCGCAACAGAGCTAATACAGCGTCTTTGGCTGTATCACACAGTTGTTAGGGTTATGGGGTTTTTCTTTGTTTATAATCTTTTTTCCTGTAAGAGGGAAGGAGGGTTAGACAGTGGGGGAAGAAGGTTGTAAGCTCCATCAGAAAACTTTTCTGATTACTGTTTTCCGTCTGCTATGAAAAATGGCCATCAGAAGTCATGCAAGGTGTCCACGGGTGATGGAAATTAAGATCCTGGCCTCTACTGCAATGCAAAATCTGTTGTTTGAATGTGATGCCGTGGTCGCATTGGGTGCCAACATGGCATTTCGGGGTTTTCTGTTTTTTATATGGCATCAGTGCAGCCCTGACCGGTGCAACTATGGCATCAACGGTGAGTCAAAACCACCACTGCGTAGACAGAAGTATCTGATTCTCTTCCTGTAGTTTTTGCCCTCAAAAGCCCCTGGACGTCAAGAGCATGATGCTATCTGCAAACAAACGGAGACTTTTTTCCCCCCATCTATACTTCATTTCTGGGTTTGCTCTGGAAACAACCGAGAAGAAAAACTTCTCTGGAGAAGAGAGGATTTTGTCATTTACCTATGGTTATGCCATCCCTGAATTAGACTACTTTAGTGACACGTTTAGGAGAGTCAGTCAATATGAAATGAGTTACTAAGTCTCATTATTAGAAATCATATTGAAGTTCAGTGGGTCAAAGGTACCTCAACAGTCAGTGGAAAGGAACAGGCAGTTCGAACAGGCAGTTTGTCGCGCTCCACAACAGGGAGAGTAGATCACCCTCTCAAGATAATAATCCTTTCCATTTACTGAAGATAGAGCCTATAGTATCTTACTACCTTAGCTTATTTTAAAATAGCTTAAATGGAAGGAGATGAATGTCATCCTTAAATAGCTAGCTCATCCTGCAGAGTCGCACCTTTGCTCCGTAAAATTCACTGGCTTCCCTTTCAACAGGCTGCCCTACTTGTCTTCTGTTCCTAAGATCAGCGTAATTAGTTTTTCTTTGACTAACATTTGAACACAGCCAAACCGCTCACACCCACTGTTCTTTGCTTTTATACAGGAAGGTTGAAAACACGGAGGTGAGAGTCTCCAGGGCGGGAGCCAGCGTTCTGCAGTAGATTCATCGATGGGTGAAATCTTTAAGACATGTTCTACTGCTGGTATGAGGTCAAGTTTATGCTCTTGAGTAGATCTTTTGGCTCCCCTGCTTCAGTTTTATGTACTGCTTATGCAGTACACTTAGAGGAATTATCTAAAATTTCTGAAAACAGTTAAGAGGGAAGCATGGGCTATTTTAAAATTAGCTGCATGGCAGATAGAGCATTCAGCAGCTGAGTAGCAAACAAACAGCTGTACATACAAATCTTACAGGAGTAAAATTCCCTTCGAGTACGCATTCCCTTCGAGTACTTAACCAAGATTCAGAAAAAAAACTTACATGAAGTCAGACTACTGCAGTTTTCAAGAACCATTTATAAGGTGCAAGTTCTCTGGAAGTGCAAGCAGAGCAAGAGGAGCAAAAGCCTACTATCTCCTTGGCAGCAATACCAATGTATAGTATGGTCACGCAGGCAAAACTTGGCGTTCTTGCCTTTTGTTTGATGTCGGTATGCAGTGCACCTCGCTGCATTCCTTAAAAAACACTGCGGTAAGCAAGACGTGAACTGGCATGAGTATTAATGGCTAATTTTAAGTGCCCATCAGTGCTGTCTATGAGCATAATCACTGGTGATCCAGGAAAGGTCTATTTTAATTCCATCTTTTGACAAAGCCAAGGATGACCATCTGTGCTCCTCATATTGCTGCTTTAGGTTCTTACGGACCAGCCTTACTCTTCACTTAAATCCCGGCATGCCTCATCATCAGTGAGACAGACGCAGAAGAGTTCAGCATGTGGCAATCACTTCATTTGACCACATGACACATCAGGAAACCAAGTAGTAAGGTGAATCCTCTGTACCAAGGCAAGTTTTTATGTATTACTTTTTAAAACTAGCACATGAATTACCAAATACATTTAAGTGACTCCCGAGTATTTATCAACTAGTATAAAGTAGATCAGTTAATGAAACTGAATAAAAGCAGCCCCTCTGCACATTGCTTTAGTTCAAGGAAAAGCCTTTGCTCTTTTTTCTAGCTCAAATGGAACTTCTTTCCTTTTACTCGCCTTACTGGCAACTGTACCTGCCTCTCTGGTTTCCCCTCTCACACCTTTATGTGAGAAATCTCTGTAATTCATTATCCCAGTCCATGATCCTAGCGGTGGTGTAACAAACCTTCCAGAAAGCGATCTTCCTCTTTGAGTTTATACAGATACAGCTACGTCTGTCTCCAGTGGATAACACCCAGCCTTCAAGTAGCCTTGGGAAGAAAATAAAATCTGACAGGCTGTTGGGTCTGTTGACAAAAAATTAAGATATTCACCCATTTTTTGTTTTAGATGAACAAAAATTACTTGCCATAAAACAGAGGTAAAACTTGCATTGAACTGCTCATCTTCAATTATATATAAAAATAGCCAGGGATCCTTTTATGAAGCACAAAGTTACAGTACTTAAAAAAGGACGTTGTTTCCACCACTGCCACACCTGCACTTAATTTGCATCACTGAAAAAGGAGGAAGATTGGGAAAAAAATTCATAAACAGTTGGTTCTTTAAAAAGAATCACTAAGCAGTATGTTTAACACTAAAAGCTAGGGGCTAGGTTACACGACAGACAGCCGATTTAGTTAACTTTCCCTTATTTCCTTCTGCCCCAGAAAAGGAGTCAGGCACAGAGGCGCAGGGAATTTTCCAGGGATATGCAGAAAATCATTGCCTAATCAGGAGTGTTAAAGGCTTTCCCGCCTCCCAGCTCTGTCTGCTCCTGAAAAAAGGCTGTAGCTCCCCAAGCTTAGACTCCTGCAAACGGCGCATGACATACACATTAGAGGAAAAGCTGCGAGTTGTTCATAAACAATTTATTTTATTTCAAATATGTGCCCTTGTTGATTCAACAATGCTGTCTGGAGAATCATGTCCTCCACCAACCAAACAGAGAACTGATTTGGAAATCTTCCACCTGACTTATTTGCTGCTGATACCTTGACATTGCCTCCCTCCTCCTTCTCGCAGCTGAAAGTATGGCTCAGAGTGAGCGTAAACTTGCACCTTATTCTGAAATGGCTAGAAATACAGTGAACAAAGAATTAGTAAATCAACCACTCAGGGAGGCCGAGGGCTATGAATATATAGACAAATATAAAACATCTTACTGGGATTTTTACCAATTCTTTTTTTCTGCAAGTAAGATTAAAAACCGCTTTGACTTCAGTGTCCTGCTGTTCTCTCCTCCTCATTTCCTCCTCATACCCCAAGAAAATTAAACAATTCAAAAAATGCTTGATGTTCCTAATGCTTTTTATAAACATTTAAAATCCTGTCCCCCTCCTTCCAAAAAAGCAGGTAATGTGGTATGGAGTGAACAAGACTGGACAAAGCATGAGTTTCACATGGATGAACTGCTGATTATCTCTGCTTACTATTTGGTACGGGTGTGTGCTTCGCATTTCCATTGACTTAGATTATAAGACATGAAGCAAGTTACTTTGGATGCTGATGCCAATCTGAGCATTAAGGAAAAACTAACAGTGCCTGGGTCCTGGTACAGGTGGTCATGGACTCATAGAAGTTTCTTGGTTGAATATTTACACGGATGTTTTAAAATTATGGTCTGGGAAACATATTTTCCAAAGATGCTCCTACATTTGAGAAAAAAAAATAAAAGAACCCTTGATCCAAATCCCATCTTGTTAAAAATTTTGATCCATCAATTTGTCTTAGCACACTTAAAAGCAGAATAGAGAATAATGACATTTGAAAAAATAAGAGAGAAAGATGCTGATCTCCTAAGGAGATCGTCGCTCTTTTTTCATAAGTAAATGACACTGAATGGTGCGGATTCGATTCTTTGCTGGGGCAAACTCCGGCTGAAGTTTTAGTGTTGACTCATACCATTTCATCGCCTTTTCAAACTCTTCCTGTAAAGAAAGAAAGAAGATAGCAAAGGGTCAGATTCTAAAACCTGTAAAAACTTACATTTTCTATGCCTTTCCTGTCCTAAGTAGGTCAGTAGTATGGTATGCACAAAAGTAACTGAACCAATCCTCGTGGTAGGACTTCCCCCGCCCTCCCTCAAATAAGTTTGGTATTTTCTTGGGCTAATGACCCAATTCTGTATAATCCATGGAAGGGAGTCAAATCACTGCTGAGCATTACTGACCAATGTTCTCCTGCTGTAAAAGTAACTTTTAGAAACAGATTTCAGTCAGAATTTACACAGATCAAACCTTTAAAATCTTGGGACAATGCAAAAATATGAACTTTGCTGAAAAGCCAACATTTTTAGAAACAACTTGAAATTATTTTAAAAAGATTATTGCAAGTAAAGAAAGTAAAAAAAAACCCCACAAACAAAACCCATATGAAAATCCTGCTGTAAAAGTAACTTTTAGAAACAGATTTCAGTCAGAATTTACACAGATCAAACCTTTAAAATCTTGGGACAATGCAAAAATATGAACTTTGCTGAAAAGCCAACATTTTTAGAAACAACTTGAAATTATTTTAAAAAGATTATTGCAAGTAAAGAAAGTAAAAAAAAACCCCACAAACAAAACCCATATGAAAATCTAAGAGCATACAGTAGCTAGACAATTTCAACTGATAAGCTTGAGTGCTAGTAAGAAGCATTCATGCTGAAATAACTTCTGTCTTTATATACCTGAAATCTAATTACCTATGCCATTCTGCTTTTTTGTTAACTAGGAAAGCATGGCAACAACCAATAGTGCATTACAAGAAAAACAAGATGGGAAAAGACCCAAAACATTTTTGGCTTTTCAGTCACTTTCATGACTGTTCTTGTTAAGTTCCTTTTTCTCAGAAACTTTATTTGTACAGTAGAGATAATATTCATTTCAAGCCACATTATAAATTCTAACTAGATCAATGTGAGTTGCAAAGTCTTGCCCTTTTTTTTTTTTTTTGAAAAAGTGTATTTTAATACCGTGTCAACAACCTGAGGAACCTAAACGCACATAAGTCTAGGGGACCTGATGAGATGCATCCCAGAGTCCTGAGGGAATTGGCTGATGGAGTTCCCAAGCCACTCTCCATGGTATTTTAAGTCGGTTGAAGTCCCTGGGGACAGGAAAAAGGGAAACATTGCCCCCATTTTTAAAAGGGGTAGGAAGGAGGATCCTGGGAACTACCGCCCTGTCAGCCTCACCTCTGTGCCTGGGAAGATCATGGAGCAGATCCTCCTAGAAGCTGTGCTAAGG
>KL262386.1:13511-27399 GCA_000699545.1 Podiceps cristatus | reverse complement strand
GCGTGTGCCAGTCCAAGCCAAGAGCAGCCATACGTTGACCTAATAACCATCAGAAAGTCAACATAGGAAACAGATTGAGAAGCCAGAGATCTGCTGCTGATAAACGATTCATATTTTTACAGTTTCTTATTCAAAACGCAGCTCCCATAAATGTAAGCTGTGCTAAAGAGAGCTCAGCATTTCTCCAAATCATGTCATAGTCACATGTCTGTAAAAGCAATCACCAGGTAAAGGCTTAGTTAACGCGACTTGGTGAATGGTTATAATACCACATAATACCTATAAGGACACCACTGCCATCATTAAGGACATAGCACTTGTGGGACAGTGTGTCTAGGTCTGGACCACAGTGCTCAAGAATTAAAAATGGAAGAACTATAAAGATGACCAGGAAAGAAAACAAAACTCTATTCATGGAAGGAGGAGTAAGACAGCTTGGCCAGTTCAACGAACAAAATGAAGACTTAAAAGGGATGAGATTTTTCTTTTTCTGTTTTCTTTCTTTTTGTTAATGAAATAAATTAGCTGGTAGTAAATAGCTAGGAAACAAGAACATTTTTTCAACTTTAAAAATATTGCTGTCAGAAGAACAGTCTGTGTAACCAGTTGGTGACCTGCCTATTAAATTATTTTAATTTAAAGACCAATCATGGTTTCCTGCAGTCAGTTCTGAAACAGCATTTCGTAAGGCCTAATTGAAGGGAGAAAACTAGTACATTTTAATACAATTATATGAGGTAGCTGCTTGAAAAATAGCAGAAGATGGAACATTATAGTCTTTCCAATCCTATGTCCCTGTGAGTAATGTCACACTGCAAATATGTCCCAGACAAGGAGCGATCATCAAATTCATCAAAACCAGCTTCAGCTGCCCAGATCTCTCTCCTCGGAAACCCCTTCCATGTTTGCAGCAAATAAGGGAAGAGGAAGTCTTCTCCATTATGCGATCTTGAGTCATCCTCTAAGTAGCTCAGGCTTCTGAATTAAATAAAGCAAGGGTCCTATGACTTTGCAACAGTAATAATCATCTTCACCATAGTTTTCCGAGTAAAATGTTCTAGCATATGCATAGTCAAACACACTTCATTCAATCTAATACCATACAATCCTTTCCCCTTGAGACGAAACTGCAGGCATGTGATTTCTGTGCACAGTAGTTTTCTTATGGTCTAAAAACTATCAGAGTTTAAAGCACACAGGAGGAAAAAAACCACACACACACACACAAAAAAAAAAAAGCAAGCATAAGTGGGGATTTTCCATACTCTGGATGCATAGTAAAAAGATAAAATGATATAACCTTATTTTTTCTTGCTAATACACCTCAACTCTGACCTTCCTGAAAACCAGGACCTCCTGGGTAATATGGTAATTTAATGTGAGCGCTTATATGCTGATTTCTATGGAGTGGGTTGGCTTTGTGAAATACGACATGGTTTACTTTTAAATAGAGCTCAACTGAGACCTGGAAGGGAACTGGAAACCGGCCTCCAATGGAGAGAGATAAATGCCTAATTTACTGTCCCACTTAATCCAGCACTTTTTCCTTAAGTCATTATCTCCCATTCCTCATTATCGTGGCAGCACAGTCATGAAAGACATGTGCAGTGAGACCATGATTTGAGTACTTCTGTTTACAATAGCCACAATTTATCATTAGAAAAACAGTATAGCTGAGCTGCTACATGAAATATTAAAGATAAATAGGATAAGGTCTGGTAATCTATGTTCCAGCTCATACCCTTACCTCAAGAATACCATACACAACTGCAGCTGGAAAATCTGTTTCACAGGGCATCATTTGTACAGTCATGTGGATTATGGAGAAGATAAGCAGTGCGAGTTGAGCATCCGACAGCAGCTACCACACATCAACATCCTTTCCTATGGGCTATATTTTTTTTATATCATTGCAAGACGTAGTATGGCACATGTAGGGTATCAGGAATCCTCTGAGTAAGCAAACCAATTATCCAGTTCACTCAGATCTTCTCTGGATGGTGGTCAGCCCACCACAGCAGCTGCAGTGCCGGAGAGCACCACATCACACACCTCCCAGTAACTCCAGTAAACCCAGTAGCCTGCTGCCAAAGCCAGTCCCACCGCTGGTTCTCCATCCCAGGTTGGCAGCCTGGAACCTAAATTTAGTCTGAGAAGCTACAAGGGCACTTATGTAGAGGACGAAGTGAGGCTGCAGAGCCTGCACCCAGCTGCCGCCGGGCAGGCGGGGTGGTCTGCAGGGTCAGACCCGCAGGGCACTGCCCAAGCCCGGCCGGGGGAGCCCGGGAGAGCTCGTCCAGCACCGGCTGCGCCGGGCACGGGCTGCTGAGAGGCTGCTGCTATGGGCACTGCGTCTCTGTTAATAATGCTGCGGCCACTTAGACTTCGACGCACGTCTTGGTCTTTTCATTGCACTCCGGCACTTGGCACTAAATGAGAATACCAGCCAGAAAAGGATATCTCCTGTCCTAACATTTCCAGTATGCATATAAATTAAAGTATTCTCAAATCAAAAAAAAAATCTTTAAGTTTGCATCGCCTCAGGGCAACAGTAACCGACTTGTCATGTGCCCATTAAATTTGGTATTCATTAAGGACTATGTCTTTTTAGTACAACAAACCTGTGCGGCCCCTACCCCACCACAACGCACACCGCCTGGTCCCCCAGACATAAAGATTGTCTTCCCGTCAACACAAAGTTAATTTACATCACAGAAATTCCTTCACTTCATACATTTTAAAGGAGAAAAAAAAAAAACAAAAAAACAAACAACAACAAAAAAACCACAACATTCACTCACCAAACACCTTTGCAAAATGACAGGTTGCAAAGCACAAACTGTTTAAACACTGGTAAATGTCTTGAGGGTGCCCTCACACTGCAAGGCCTGCAGGGAAAAGCTCTCCAAGACCACCTTCCCACCCGCCCCAGGAGCCTGGAGGTACGCAAACAAAAGCCATACTTATCACTCTCTGAAATGGCACAATCTCAACACGCAAATTAGCAAGTTAATTTCTTGCAAATTTCACATTAATTATTACTCTTTATCAGTTTAAATATTAGTGTCATATGTACAGTTAGGGGGCTACTTGTCTGCATATTTAGAACAGATGTTTCAAGAAATGTGGAGTGTAAATATTTATGGGTTAAAAGAAGAGACTTTGTAATTTAAAGAGCTCTGCTAACAGTTCTCACACTGCCTTATTCCATACTTTGGAGAACCACTTTTCTGTCGGTTTGTTTTGGAGACAGTCAAATGCTTTATATGTACGTGTAAACTGCCACTTGCAAATTCTGCTTTTCTGACTCAAAATATCAAATATTCAACACATGCAGACCTAGAACAGAAAATATGGTTTTCCAGAAAGAGTTTTGCTCTTTGTTTTGTTCAAGTCTCTCATCCCATTCCCTTTCCTTCTACTATTTCCATGGTGGAGATACTCAGCACCTTTCAAAATCAGGGCAAAAATACTTGAGCTGGGAAAATTAAAAGTGAAGGTACCCAAAGGGAGCTATCACTCGGCAGCCTTGACTGACATTTCTCAGGTTGCGTAATCCTAACCCAGCATAAGAGTCATTCCTCCTTCAATCAGGTAGAAGAAATGGCAGCCGGTTGTAGGGCATGTCTGTGCTCATCAGCTCCTCAGCAAAGCCCCAGACACGCCAAGGAGACCCACGTGCCAGCCCAGCACGCGTGGCAAGGTCTCCTGTGTTGCTCAAGTACTGCCAATGCAGCTCTTCCCACCGCGTCCTCCAAGCATCCCCCCGTTCTAAGCATAATTATACTTAACCTGTTTATCAAAAATTCATTACACGTAAATTTGATAGATAGTTCTCAATCTAGTAACGAAAGAGCTAAGTAAATTAACATCAGGCTAAGATTTAGTGTAAATTACCTAATCATTCAGAGCAGATATGAAATGCGAAACACGTGTTTTCTTTTCAACATTTGATGAAGATTAGAGCGTAGCGAGGCAGGACGGGACAAACCGCCCAGCGCCGCATGTACAGGGAGGGACACCCGAATGCAGGCAGTGGTGAGCGGTGCAGCCGAGCGGCTGTTGCCCACGAGATGATGAAGAGGAGGCTGTCGTACACTATTGTCTTGGGATCCAGCAGATCAGATACACACCTGTTGCCCAAGAGCCTTGCTCCAGTGTGTGGAAGGAACACACCCTCCAGACCCAGGTTCCTCATGCACGCTCACGCCACGCCAGCACCTCCCGAAAGCTGTTTGGGATGTAGACTGGCTCTGTTCCCTGTTTCTGAGGCATCAGGGATGACGTGGCTCCAGCACAGAATACACCACTATAAATACTGACTACTAGCCCTAGTAACTGGTATGTTAGAAGACAAAGCCAAGGAGAAGTAAGGGACTTCCCTAGCATGACCTCACTGGCAGGGCCAAGCAAACCATTCCCACCCAATTCCTTCAAAACTTCTTGCCCTCTTCTCCTCTCGTGCAAGTTGTTGTAAAGTGCTTCTCAACTTTTTGCTGGTTTGATCAAGTGCAGTAGGTCAGCAGGGGTTTTTTTTGTTTTGTTGGGTTTGCTCATTTATTTGCTGGGGGGGGGGGGGATGAGACTGACCACCCTATCGACCAATTAAAGAAACAAACTTTCAAGGAAGTTTGAAGTTTCCAACTTCAAATCCTTTCCCTGTAACTCTGTAAACAAAAGTGATAATTTTGTGTGATGGAGGTGAATACATAAATAAAAATCTAAGGGGTTTTTTGCATTGATTATTATCTAGAAACATAACTCAGATGTGTAGAAGTTAAAGACAGTTATTAGCAGACGAAACCAAAGAGCTGTTCATACTAAAAACCACTCTGGAAGCCAGACACCTGCGTATTTCTCAGAAATGAGGGAGAATGAACCCTCGACTAAAGGCTAAAAGGGGCAGGTCTCTGCTGAGCGGGGATGCCCCATCAGTGACGGTACAGCTGGAACAATCTCCTCTGTGGCCTGTTGCCTTCTACTGACAAAGATTATTTTAATACAAAATGATTTGTTTAGTCATTTTAGAACTTATTTTGAAGGAAAAAAAAAAAAAAAGTCAGAAATTGGTTGCCCATATAGAATCACAGAGTCTTTTAGGTTGGAAGAGACCTTTAAGACAGTCTTTTAGGTTGGAAGAACCATTTAAGCCCATCAAGTCCAACGTTAACCCAGCACTGCCAAGGCCACCACTAACCCATGTCCCCAAGTGCCACATCTACAGGGCTTTTAAATCCCCCCAGGGATGGTGACTCTACCACTTCCCCTGGCAGCCCGCTCCAGTGTAGAAATGTTTCGTAATATCCGAAGCCTTTAAGAAAGCCCTTATGTTTTTATAAGACAAATGTATCCTAAACCCCACTGTAAAAGAGTCCCCGAGCATTTGTTTTTGCCTGGGGTCTGATTTCTGGTGGTTTCCCTGCCTCCTTAAACAAACCTCAGCAAAACATTGGGCCACAAAGGCCTTTGCCCACAGGACGGGTGATCGGGCAGAAGGTGGTCTGCCCCAGGACTGGTGTCCTACCACGTGCCGGCGGTGCCAGGCCAGCGATGAGGTGCTCCCCGCACTGCAGCTGCATTGTGGTGGGTCTGCCCATACCCGTAACATTGCCCTAGTCCATGCTTTAACATGCTGCCAACATTTTCCAAATGAGAGAAGAAAAAAAAGACACCTTTTCCTAGAAATAGGCAGGTATTTTTGACAAAAAATAATTATTTTAAATTATTTAAATACAGAGGAGAAGGGGAGATGATAATTATTTTTTTTTTGTTGAATCAAAAGTACTTTGGTCAACTCAAAGCAAAAAAATTGTTTGAAAGTTTCACTTGGTATCTTTTTGGTGAAAACTATCCTAAAGCATTTCTAAAGAAGATGAAAAAAGTTTTAAAACAAGCTGTATAACTGGAGAAATGTAACTAGACATTTTACTTTAGGTCCAGCAAATATACTAGTTCAAAGGAAAATGAAAGCTGTGGAGAGTGGAAAACACACCCGATGATTTCATTTCAGTTCCTACTCCGTCTCCATTCCCTCTGGTTTTCAGGTTGTCACTAATTTGGGAAAAACAACATTCACCCTTTGACCCTGCTCCCTGGGATTTTTTTTTTTTTTTTCCCCTGAATATCAAATTTCTCATGAAGCTAATACAATTATTAAATCTTCTAAAATTAAACATTTGTCAGAACAGCACATAATGGAATGAAGAAACTGCATCCAACTCTCCCTCTCCTTTCTGTCCCACTTCCCATTGGAAAGCTCAAATGCTTTGATTAAAAATGGGGGTGTTAATCCCCAACACATTACAGTGAGAAAATACAGTTACCCTTTTGGTTTTTGTGGGTTTTTTTGGGTTTTTTTTTTTTGGTTTTTGTTGTGCTGCACCATTTCTTGTTTGTTTGTTTGTTTGTGGTTTTTTTTGTTTTGTTTTGTTTTGTTTTTTTTGTTTTTTGGTTTTTTTTAAGAGAGGGAAAACTCTGCAGGCCAAGAATTCATTGCTGGGAGTTGCAAACAGAAACAAGATCTGATGACACGGTAAGCAGAGTCAAAATTACGAACTGTTTTAGATGCATTAACACTGGGTTTTGAATATACAATATTTGCAACTTAGTAGCCTGCAGTTTCCATCCGTACTGAAAGAGTACCAGGAACAGCAGATGATAATAACGGTGGTCTATAACATTTTCATTCATTACAGCACATTTCAATAGTTTCTACAAAGCCTATAAAGTCTGCTATTGTCAGCCCTCACTTAAACCTACTTCAGCCTCTAACAAATATTTTATGTAGAAATACATTCAGAGTCCTTCACGATTTCACAGAGCAAGCAAAGATTCCCATACGGCAAGTTTAGGCAAGCCTAAATACCAAAACCAGAACATTGCACAAACTTTTCCATTTCTTTCCCCTCCACGAGTTAGGATTTTTGCCACTCTCTGGGTACACTCAATATATTTACCACATCAGGACCACATTAACTCCAGAGACCTTTGTCTGAATGTCTACGTGCAACAAGTCCAGCTCATCGGAATTACGGTTCACTTGAACAGTTTGCTAACGCCAGAGTCTAACAAGTTTCAGAGAACAATGAATATCTTTCTTAGATTTAATTGTTACCACTTACTTAGGCTTCTTACAGTTTCACACTCATGTTTGTAAGAACTATGCAAGTGCTCAGCTGCTACGTCAATCGACATATTGTAAAATGATTAAATGAATAAATATTCGGCTATATGTATAAATGACCTATCCTAGGGGACAAGAGCCATTATTCACTGAGCATAATGCATCTCAAGGAAAGCAATGAAATTAATCAGAGGTCTGGAGAACCTGACATCTGAGGAAAGATTAAAAGAATTGGGGTTGTTTATCCTAAAAAAGAACATTTAGTAGAAAACATGATAACAATTTTCAAGTATGTCGACAGCTGTAGCAAAGATGGAAGGAAAATCAGTTTTTCACGTTTATGGTGGATTGGGAAAAAAATAAGGGATTTAAATTGCCACGAGGGACACCGGGTCTTCTAGCAGGGGAGAAAAATAAATTGAACAACATGGGAGAGTCAAGCACTGGAATAGGTTCCGTGGGGAATTTCTAACACTGGCGAGTAGGGAGCGTGTATACCTTGTCAGCGGTGAGAGGGGTAAGGTGAACCGTGCTGGAACACGGCCCCAATGACATCCCCTGGTGCTTTTCCAGCCGAGTTTTCCTATGAGCCACGCAAAAGCTCACTCTATTGGAGAGGAATAGACTGTCTTGCTAATTGAATGTCAAAGCAATTAAAGTGGGTATAGACTTCTCTCAACATTATCCTGACTTGATAAAATAAAGTTGTTTTGACAATGCACATTGACAATTCCTGATTTTCAACTGCAGCTATTTTTCTTGAGGCAAGCCATGGAAAATGGTGAGACTTTAGAGTGAATTTTCAAAATATATGCGGAAACATTATTTTCAGAATATGCCTATTAGACAAAACTAACCAGCTATTTTCAAGGTATTTCTGTGATCATAGCTACTTGTAACCTAAAGCTTATTTCCCTCCCACCCTCCCCACAAACGCTACCGGACTGCTACGTGCAAAGCATTCTTAACGCAGTTAAATAGGTTTGCCTTCCAGACAAGCTTAAGTTCATGGTCCAGCTCGCATGATGATATCTACAGCACTTAACACTAAAATTTTAATATCTCTTCATTTGATAGCATTCTCACATTCACTTTCATTTTAACCACATGTGCTATATGCATAAACGCAAAATTTCAGTAAATATCATCTTGTCAGATCTTTTTTTTTAAATTTCTCATCATCTTCTATGCAGACCCAATTCAATATTACCTTTAATCCTTGGCAGTATGGCTCATGTTTGAAAGTGAGCGCACTAAAGTTTGACATGACCAGGGAAACACCTCAGCAAGGCAGAGCAAAACATAGGAGGATCTTGTGTTCAGATTGCTCATCCTCATCTAGGGAAAATGGGGAACCTCACGCAGAGCCCGCTTCAGCTAGGCTTAACTCCCACTGAAGTCAATTGCTGGGAACAGACACATAAGCCTTGAACAAAGCACACGAGTGGCCATCCTGACTTAGACTAAAAACTCATCTGCCTCAGGGAAGAGTTCAAGCATGGAGCAAACATCCAGTGATGGTTCCCCAGAACATTTACCCAGCACTTTGACTATTTACAGTGTAGTGATTTCCTGAGCCAGAGGTTGGGCCTTTGTATTTAATAGCCTTCATCTCATCAATGATCTTGCTTGTTTGCCTTTTGAACCCCCATAAACATTCGGTGTTGAGGAGGTACGCAGCTTCACTACCTCTTGGGTGAGAGAAGGGCTTCTGTTTGCTTTGAGCCCCATCTTTGCAAGAGTTGTGCCCTCCAGTTCTTGCATGGGAAGAGACAGAAAACATCTTACGCCTGAGTCCCACCTGGAGGCCGGAGCCGACTTCCCCCAGATGACGTCCATCACAGCCCTCAGCTGTGGAGCCAGCCTGGAGACTAGACCACTGGCTCGTTTCCCACATGGAAGCTGCCAAGCAGCTCTGATCACCGTTGGGCATCCCTCCTCCAGCTCTGCTGGTCGTTAGGAGGGGAGAGGACCACAGCAGCATACACGAGTCAGGACAAGAGCATGTCGAGGTCTGCCTGTGCCCGGTGGGACAACAGTGTCCATGGCTGTGTTCTCCATCCCTTTCCCAACAGTGCCTAGTTCTGTTCGTTTTCAGCTGATGTCCTCAGGCCCTGCCTACTGTAATAATCCCAAATTGGGCTTAAAGGCTTCTCTGAGCAAGAGCACTAAACTTCAGTCATCCCGGCTCCTCTTTTTTAGATCTAAATTTCCCTAGACTGCCCAGAGAAAGAGTTTGGTCCTTCAGCCCATCACCCTCCAGGCCCACCGATCGTTTCAGCATTCCCAACGGTAAGAAATGCACTCCTGAAGGCACTGGCATGAAAGAGAATATGTGCCAAAGAAGACATGTTGATGTTTGGATGTGTCCTCCTCATTTCTATTGAAACCAAAGAGAGGGGGGGAAAATGATATGGGAAGGCTTCTGTTTCTCCCAAACTGCTTCCCGAACAGAAGTGTGAGAGCTAAAGCTGTGCTCCGCAGAGGGGCTGGCTGTGCATGCTGGGCAACGGGCGCTGCCCATCTGGCCACCTGGGCAGGAGCAGCCAAGCTTTGATAGGCGAGTAGCCTCTGCATCGTAAACCAGAGAGGAACATCTCCGATACGGTGCCTGGTGCAAAATTCACCTGCTCTGCTTCACCTGCTGCAAGAAGGGCTGAAAATTAACTCTGCTCCAAAGTGCCTCACTATTTATTCCTGTTTCCTCTTCTGGGTTAGGACTTTTAAAGTATCCTGTAAACAAAAGACTTTTTAGATTATAAACTTGCTTTCCAGAAGACAGAGAAATCTGAGAAAGAAGGTGGACTGAAAATCTGAGAATACAGCTTTTCCAATAGCTAACAATTTGTCTGACACACGATGCAAAAGTGTTTGGTGAGTTACTTACAAAGAATGGTTCTGTTAAGTAGGGGCATTTATGAATTCTGTTATCAATCTTTGACCTTTGCAAATTATATTTCCAGAGTTCTGGTTGCACACCTTTCCACAGCATGGCCTATGAGAGACAAAAAATAAATGCCTTTATTTATTGTCATGTTTTTCCTGTCATTTGCATAAGTGGTCTATTAAATGCAGCTCCCTCTTTTCTAATGCCTGCACTTACTGAGCACGATGGCACAAGGCTCTACGTTGCCAAGAAAACTCATCCTTTATTGCAGTCCTGCCATGCTCTCCCTCACACTTCCATCACAACTTTAAAAAACTAATGAATAATGTTCATTGGCAAAATATTGTACAACAGTGTGATAATGACATTGTATATTACCAAAGACGACTGTTCATTTCTTTAATGAGAAGTCACAGATAAACATTGCGAGGATACGGAAATGAGCGGAGGAAATGGGAGAATGGGGAAAGGAGAACCAAGAACCATCCAGAGAGACGTCCTCAGTTCTGCAATTGCTAGGGCATGCCGGGGACAGGGAACGTCACCAATGTCACTCTGGAAACGTCGCCAATGTCACTCACACATCCCCGAGCAGCCAACAAAGAGCAACTGCATTTGCAACAAACCACTTACCAAGAAAGTATAAAATGCTGGTTCTAAGAGTGGTACCAAATGTGGTCACTTGTAGGCTTTCTACTTCTGTGCCTTGGACCAGGCATCACTGCATATAACAGTTTTAAAAAGAAAATCACAACAAAACTAAAGACACAGTAACTCACAACCCAAGTGTAAGATCCATCACTTAAAAAAAAAAAAAAAAAAAAAAAAGGTAAGGGGGAGTTCTGAGTTCTATCAATTACTTTCTCCAATATGAACAAAGATAATATCAACAATTACAGAAACACAATATGTTTTTAAAGAAACCATTGATGCATAAACTGAATTATCTCAGTACATTGCTGCTCCACAGAAATAATACTCACTCAAAAATGTAGGTGCCGGGATGAGAAATACAGGTGGATGAAGGGAAAAGCAGGCAACAAGAGCGTGCTGCGCCCAGCCTGGAGCCGGCTCCTGCGCTCCGCAGACCCTCAGCCTGCCCCAGCGCCAGCTCACACCAGTTCCTACTAATTTATTTATTTTATTTTTTCCTCTCTCCTCTCCAACGGGAACTTAGTGTGCTGTGTTTTTCCTGCCATCAATGGGCGAACTGCCGCAGCCCAAGGCTGCCAGCACTCTGCTCGGCCTCTGGGATGTGCTGGTTTGCCACATCCAAAATGGCCCCACATACCCCCCTGAAGGTTCATATCGACATACCTGAGGAGTTTTGTAACAGGCGGTACTTAGTATGTCTGTTTGATAAAATGTAAAGGTACCGTTTCAAAGGCAATTTATATTTAAAAAAAAAAAAAAAACAACCCACAGACATTAAAAATAACACCCCGAGAAGTAATTTTCTCCTGATCCTGTTTTCCCAGGAATTGATATTTTTAATTTAGCAGCCCTCCAAAACCACATTTGTGAGGACAGTATCATGGACACCCCAAACCAAGTTTATCCCTGGCTCCATCAAACTCCATAAAAACTCAACGGCAGCCCACCAGAGATCTGGCTGTTTACCCCGTCCGCATGACACTCGTTTAGAAAGCGAGTCCCTCCGAAGCTCGGGGTGCTCTACACCCTTTCCTTCCACAGGCTGCACACTACGCTGCAGAAAATCCAAGTTCAGCCGTCTTTGCCGCTTCCGCTCCACCGAGCAAGCCACCCCAAGCCGCGCAGATGCCTCCTGTGCTCGGATCTTGCTCATCCGCACTTGACAAATCCAGAGCGGCTCCACTGATATTAAAGGTATTGGTCCGGACTTACACCAGAGCAAACGAGCACACAGCTTGACCTTTTCTCTCCTTCCTTTTAGACCTCCTAATGGTTTTTTTAATAGAAAAGATAAAATATTTGTAAAACAAAGGAAATCCCTCAAATACCATGTAAATTCCCCTTCTAATTTTCCCAGATTCATTTTGAACCTCTTTTTTTTTAAAAAAAAAAAAAAAAACAAAACACCTGCAAAGAGAACTTGGCAACACTTTCCCCTCGGACGCTGCACTCCCACTGCACCCCCGGTCTGCGCCCTCGCGCTGCCCAGCTCCCTCCCGCGCTCCCAGGCCAGGGGCAGGGCCCTGCTTCCCAACCGCCCCGCCGTTCAGCTCATCCGCAGCCTCGGCGATGCGGCGCTGCCTCCACCTCTGAAGGCCAATATTAACGAAATCCTAAGGACAGGCAGTGCATGCATTCCTTCCAATTACAGCGTCTCAGGCAATCCAGTAAAATACAGCATCTTTCTTTATTCAATGTATTTTCCCTGTCCTTAAGTTTGCTTTTAACTCACTCCTTCCCCAAAGTTCCCAAGGTTTCCTGTTCGACATTTGCTTGTTCATTTTGTTAGAAGTGCACTAAGTGGATGAATACACTTTCAGATTGTGTCTTTTAGAGTTATTAACAAGCACAGCTCTTCTGAAATGAGTGAAAGCTAATGATAAAAGATACTTTTATTTTCTGCCTCAAAGTACTTCTGCTGAAATAAAAAAGTCCCACTTTCATTTGTGTCATTTTTTCAAACCTCCTAATCACAGCAAAGCAGCATTACTAACTTTTGAGTCAGCAGCAGCACAAATAGAGCTTTCACAAATTGCAATAATTTCTCATCAAGGCTTCCCCACAGAGGAGGGAAAAAAAAAAAAGAAAAAAACCAAACCAAAACACAACACAAAAAACCTCAAATTAACACAATGTCACGTATCAAAAGCCAAAAGCTGCTACAGAACATTTTTGAGAATAAAAGAAATTGCAGAAAATCAAAGCAGACCATCTAACAGAAGCAGGAGAGAATGAAACGGAGCGGCACCTCTGCAGAGGCTCCATGCGCTTCGGGGAAGTCTGCTTGAGCAGGACGGCCTTCACCATCTGCAGAGTCAGGTCTGGGAAAAACCGCTCCCGGGCAGGGAGCTGCAAACTTGCTCTTTTGCTGACCTTGAGGGAGAATTCTCCGCTTTCCACGATGCAGAAGAAGAAATTGGAGTCCTGTCTCTTTTCCTTTACACTAGGAATAGGGCAGATCACGAAGTTTTGATTCACAGAAGGGCTGAGCAGGTCACCTTGTCCAAAGCCCCTGCTCAAGCAGGGCCACCCGGAGCCTGTCACCCAGGACCATGTGCGCATGGTCTTTTCCACATCTCCAAGGACGGAGCCTCCGCAGCCTCCCTGGGCAACCCGTGCCAGTGCTCAGTCACCGTCACAGCGAGAAGAGCCTGGCTCCCCCCTCTTTGCACCCTCTCCTCAGCTACTCGTACACACCAGTGAGATCCCCTCAGCCTAAAGAGTCCCAACGCCCCGCTTTTCCTTCTAGGAGCGATGCTCCCGTCCCTTTGCTGGACTCTGGCCACCTTTGTGGCCCTTTGCTGGACTCTGACCCGTGCCAGTGCTCAGTCACCGTCACAGCGAGAAGAGCCTGGCTCCCCCCTCTTTGCACCCTCTCCTCAGCTACTCGTACACACCAGTGAGATCCCCTCAGCCTAAAGAGTCCCAACGCCCCGCTTTTCCTTCTAGGAGCGATGCTCCCGTCCCTTTGCTGGACTCTGGCCACCTTTGTGGCCCTTTGCTGGACTCTGAGTATGTCCATGTCTCTCTTGTACTGGAGAGCCCAGACCAGGGCGCAGCTCTCCCGGGTGGCCCCACCAGCGCCAACCCGAGTGGAAGGATCCCCTCCCTCGACCCGCTGGCACCCCTCCTCCCGACCCAGCCCAGAACGCCGCTCACTTTCTCTGCGGCATTGCTGGCTCATCGGCACCTGGGGCTCCACCGGGACCCAACGCTGCTTGTTT
>KL262386.1:0-12940 GCA_000699545.1 Podiceps cristatus | reverse complement strand
GAGCCTAACAGATCACAACGTACTGCACTTCAGCATAGCGTTCGCTTTCAGTCCATTCATTATCCATAAAACTCCGTGTAGAATTAATGTCCTAAACCTGCAACTTTCCAAATCCCAGGGCCCATTTCACTGAGCAGCACTGAAACACCCCCCGTGTCTGTTTTGAAATAACATGTGAGCAAATCCTGTCCCTGGTATGCGATTACTGAGCCTTTCACAGAAAACACACTGTGCGTTTTTTCTCCTACTACCTTTTTTTTGTTTCCTTCTCTTAAAATACAGTGTGTCTGTTAAGGAATATAGGGCAAAGAATGGATTTTATGAAATATTAAATTTTCTATGGTATATGTAATTTGGAGTTTGTCAGATCTGAGTCTCACTAACTTACGAGCTCAAAATTTGTAGACTTAGAATAGTTTATATATTTTATTGGATGTCCGCTGGGCAGCATCCATCACATACGTACTTTTACCTCTGTCAGGAAGTAACAATTAAGGTGAATTTACAACAACAATCCTTATAACAGTTACACACAGAAGTTCACAAACCCTCACTTTGCCGCGCCGGCGCCCTGCCACCTCGAGCTCCGCACGGCCAACCAAGGACTCCTGGAAGCCAGAGGTGGCAAGGCGCCCTTCCCGAGCCATGCCAAAATTTAGCAGTCACCTCTGCCGCAATCGGGGTGAGCCCCCGAGGGACACAAGCAGCCCCACGCGTGCTGCTGAAGAGACAGCGGGGCAAAGGCAGCGTCCTGCTGATCTAGACTGCAACTTAATCCACTAAAGGAATTTATTCCTGAAGGAGACTTGGGACCATGCCCAAAATTCTCCAGTTGCAGTTCTGCAGTCCCCTTTAACATGTCCTTACCCTTAAGAAGCAATTTGCAAGCGTGAAGGGGGGGAAAAAAGCTTTTCGTGCCCTTAGAAATGAAACCTCTCACTTAACGCCTTGCTAGCTTATCTGCAAAATGTCAATTCTTTTAGGAATTATTGTTGCAAAAGAGAAAATCAAGATCATTTACATCCATTTTATGCCCCAGCCAGCCTGGAACCCAACGCAGCAGAGTTACTTCTTTATTTACTGCTATTATGAGGTGTGAATATGAAAAGGTCTTTCTCTTCCTCATGAACCTGAGCAACCAGAGGGAGTAATCCAAAAATCCACGAGAGGGAAAGAATTCCTCAATGTGACTCTAAGTGTGCGTCCTTTGAGGATCTCAGGTACCTCATCTCACAAGCAAAACAGGTAATTAGCAGTTTCAGTACTCAGACGTTTCATGATGTCTGAGCGGTGCCGTATACAAGGGCATCAAAACCGCTCACATTTGTCACTGGAATAGACACTGCACAGCAGAGCACAGACCTGTGGGTACAGTCAATGACAAGCACCAGGTCGTCAGACAACGCTGCTCCTTGGTGTTAAACACAGGACGGGTTTGGTTGTGGTAACTTATTTCTGCCTTTATTCTGTAGAACTCAAGACAGGTGAGTTAAGGCTAAATACCAAGAAAACATCAGGAAGAGCAGAATTATGCATCCAAGGCTTATTTTTCAAACCAACCTAAATCAAACAGCCTCATCACCTACTTTTTATTCTTAATCTTAGAAGTAGCCCTTTCCGCCCAAAACACACACTGCCAGAGAAGCAGACGTAAGAGCGCAGTGGCAGCAGGAGATTCTGAGCAGGTAATTAGCTACAAAAGGAAAGTGCAATAAGAAAAGTAGCTGATTTTTGATGCTCTGTTGGGGGAAAAAAATGGAGAAAATTTTCAGAAGTGGATAAAAATAAATTTGCTTAGGTTTACTTCCCCCTTAAAAATGTGAAATGGTGATAGCAAGAGTCAGCAATGGTTAACTTTTTCTTTTTAATTCTAGAGTTACTTTTTCAATGGGCAGCAGAGAATGAAATAAGCCACTGTTACGCCTAAAATTTAACAAGCAAATCGAGTATTAAATTATAAAAGGAAAAAAGAAGTCGCCACCAGGAGCTCAGGAGTTTTAAAGCGTATGTGATGTGGGCTGGTGCCAGCGCGAGAGGGTTTGCGCACACGGTTGGAGGAGCACGGCGGCTCCGAAGGCCTTTGGCAGCAGTTTGGCTCCCCCCGCCCGCCCCAACACCCCCCTCCCGCAGGGCTGACCTCAAGCGGGAGCTTTTCCAGGCAGATCCCGGGATCGCTCCCAGCCCCGCACCCGCCTTCCCTACGTCCAGCCCTCCCCAAAGCAGCAGTCAACAACCGAAGCCCGACAGCTACGTGTCGGCGGAGCCTCACCAGAGTGGTGGATTTTTGCAAAGAGCGAGTAAACAAACAAGCAACATTACAAGGAAAAAAAATTCTTAAATATTCTTAACTATGGTGCAGTTCTATTTATCCTGATTCTTTTGATACCCTTGAATAAAAAGGGCGACTACAAAAACCGCGGGGTTTTAACAATACAAGATGCAGATCGACTAGCAAATCTCTATTGAGAAATAGAGAGTAAATACCTTTATTTAAAGCCCTTTTGTGAATGCCTACTGTATACTCAAATATCTTTTTCTGTAGGGATGTGTGTAAGTATACATGTATTTATATATGTACACAACTAAGGGAAAAAATACACAAACAAACAATAAAGTGTGCATGTACATATACAAAAATCCTCAATAATATTTCAAATCAGAAGCTTCAACAAATTTGCCAGGTTTCCTCATCAAACAGCTGAAATGGACTTCGAAAAAAGCATTACTACTTTTCCTTTAATTTCCCATTTTTTTCCCTTATGCACTCCGGCTGTTACCAGTACCACAGGCAGTGACATATAGACAGGGAAGGGACATGACATACATAAAGCAAACAGGAGCTGAACAAAACACAAGACGACGGCATTTACAACCCAGCTGACAAAGCCAGTCACTTCACTTTAAATAATGTGGCAGGCAGCAAAAATATAGTAATTACAAGAATTTCATTTTCATTAACTAATAAACCAAGGAAAACAATTTAAGTATCTGAATGTCATTTTTCAAATGAAAATAAACTGTAAACATTTGAATAACATCACAGCAGGGATAATATACCTAAGGAAACCTATTGAAATATGCTAGTGAATTCATCCTCTTTTATCACATTAAAACTGCAATTGACTGTAAACCTCCTACCACTCTCCACTGAGACTTTAATTGTAAAGATTCCTGTTACATATCATATTAGAATTTAGTTAAAATTGTAGAACACATTATTTCCAATCAGACAGCCAACCATCACTCACAAAGATTTTTAAAAAGGTGATTAATAATTCATCTCAGATAAGGAAAAGATCTATATTTATACCATCTTCTCAGCCACCATAAACTACCTGACAATTGTTCAGTAATGATGCCCAGTAAATTCTTTAAAATGGTAATTTGTCATTCTGTCACTTCATTTGTGACCTAAAATTCCTCACTTGAGGCATCATCAAATAAATTAATCACTTTCCAGGATCCATTTCTCTGTTCTGCACGTTATTATGCCCAGGCTCTCTTGTGTTTCTCTTCATTTACATATATTTAATGGCTCAGCAGTGGTTCACTATGGCACATAACGCACACATCTCATTACAGGTGAAATATTCTAACTGCCACTATCACTGGGAAAGAAAATAACTCTCCCAATTTAATTTTCCTGATGTAACAAAACCATGATTCTTCACTATGAAATGTTGATGCCATCCATCAGTCACAATCAATAAAATCATCATAGAAGTACGCCTTCTTTAGCATCATTCCTTCATACTGGTATTATTTGAGGGAGGTAATTAAACTCATAATATGTAATGAATGTAAATGAAGAAAAAACCCTCATGCTCTCCCTCTAACTATGCTTATTTTACTGCTTTGATTTAAAGTATTTTTACATCTTACAATCTATGAAATACACAAAGCCCTGAAGGAAAGGCATCAGAAGTACAGTAAGCATCAATCAATACATATAATGACTAATTAAAAAGGAACATATTTTAACATTAAAAAACCACCAAATGCTGTTATTTATAGATTTTTCACTTAAAATGATGCATTCCCTCCGGACTAATGTATTTGCTGTCTTTCTGAAATATAGATTGCAATACGCTAGTTTTAGATACTGGTGCTTGTACGCGTCAAAAAAACCCAAAGTGACTTTATGAGTATCTGGCCCACCACAACCATTTAAAACACACACACACACATATATATGCAAACTATTCTCATGCTAGAGAGAAAACCTTAATAATTTCAGTGTCTCATATATGTGCCTGTGCTCATATAAGAAAGAAAACACTCTTAGAAATGATAACTTTTAAAGAAGTCTAAAAAAAAAAAAAAAAATAAAATAAATGTTTAGAGCAGTATGTTTTCTCATGAAGAGCAAAAAGACATCACCTCGCTTGTCTGTGTTCACACGACTTTGCTTACATTTAGGAAGTATGATGAGAATGCTTCTCTTGTGACAAGGAAGCCTGAAAGGCACCGACGCTGCCCACTCCTCCGAGCCCACCGGCTGCCAGCCCCAGGGCCACTACTGCCCTACGGCTGGTGGCCACCCGAGCCCCGGGACATGCACGGTGCGTGGGGCTTCCTCCACGAGGAGGATTTCCCGAGAATGAGAAATGCTCCCTAGCTTCTGCTCAAAATAATTCACTTTAGGTATTAGTTCGACCTCGTGTGCGCGCAGAATGCACTACAGAAAAAATGATTTTTAATAAATATTAATTCACAGCTCTGCATGAAACTTCTGCAAGCCACAGAAAGGGACAGAAGGCACAGTTGTGGGGTTTTTTTATTTTCTGTTATTTTTATTTTCATGGCAATTTTCTATGAGGTAGGTATGCCCCTAAGAAGTGGGCTACCCACCCTGGGGCAAGCACAAAAAGGGTCATCCCTGCCCATCAGCACTGCAGCCACCCTGGCCCGGCATAGCCCTTGTCGGAGCAGCCGAAACGGGCAGGAAGGGGTCCTTAAAATGGCCAGCAAGTCACAAGTTATCGACAGTCTTTGAAAATTCAGTTCTTCAAAAACACTAGTTAGTGGATATTTGTGTTTCCTTAGATTTTTCTCTGCAGCAGCCCAGGGGGAAGTACCGGTGGTGCCATTTCTCCGCGTTCCAGTTCAGGTCCATCCCAGCCCAGGACAATTAGTGCAATTAGTGCCCGGAGCGCCCTTCCCGGGCACGGCGGTTTCTCTGCAGGCACTCAGGGGCAGAGGGAGGGAATTGTCTCCTGTGAATAATGTTGTTCTAGCGCCGTTGGCCAGCGGCTCTGTGCGCTTCAGCATTTTTCTTCCGCGCCGTGTCCGGTAAATATATGAGCACTGCACCACCTCTGCGTGCCCGGCCAAAGGCGGGCGGAGGGGATGGACAACCGCTGCTGCCCCTCCACCATGCGGGGGTGAACAGGGGAGAAGGGGGAAACCCACAGAAACCACAAAGCATTAAAACACATTTAACACACAGCTGTATTTACCAGGCAATCAAAGGTAAATTTAAAAAAAAAAAAAAAAAAAAAAAAAAAAAGCCAGTTGCCTCTTTCTTGGCACTTCTTTGCTAACAGAGATAACAAACAGAGGGGGTTGTTCTCATTAACTCCTGGATGCTGGGACTTGCTGACTTCTGCTGCGCCTGCGCCAGGCAGCAAAACGCGCTACAAGGATATTACCAAGAAAGGGAAATTTCTTCTGGGTAATTGCATTCTGCCGCCATGCAACGACCTCACAGCTATCAGCTCATGCAGACTCTTACATTACTCACATATGTACATATACATAAACCCACACACGTTTTCTGTCCCCGTCTCCCGAGCTGTTTTGCTGCGTGCTGTTGAGCTGTCATGTTTCCCTCCAGAGGTGTTTGTAGTTCTGTTCAAGGCGAAGCAAATACTTGTTGTAGGTTCCTTCTGCAGAGGCTACACAACTGCATTCACAGAGCACGTTCAAACTAGGTAAGAGCACGAGATAACACAGGCGTCGAGCTTATGGCTCAAATTGCACCCAACGAAAGCCATGGCATGGCCACGCTCACCTGACCTAGGGATCTCCTACAGACGAGCTGAGACAATGATCTACCCAGGCCCACACAGAGCTCAGATTCTCTAAGAGGATTGAATTGAACACCTCAAAATAGGCAAGAACCGGCCCCATGGTATTTCTGTGCCCACAGAGAAGTGAAGGATGAGTGAAATTGGAGCAGGAACTATCAGCAGCACACACCAAGCAAATGAAGCCTTTTGTGCCATTGACCACAGGAAGCCCAAAGCCAGATGGTCCTACCCCTGGGAGAAGCCAGCCTCCTGATGGACAGGTCCATAGCCTCAACCCTACAGAAACCAGACCTGGCTCGGGCACCACTGACCACCCGTTCTCTTGGGCAGAATTCACCTTGCCCCTCACACCCTGGCTGACTTGCCTACAGCTATGCCTACCAGTACTTGAACGTGCCGTAGAGACCTACGCCGTACCGCATCAGGGGCTGGTAGTATGAGCTCACGGGGTACTTCAGTCCAAATTCACATGAACCACACAAACACAAACTTTCATGTTAGATTCCCCCTTGGATGTCTGTCTACTTCATTTTGAAAGGAAATTTCAACGGTGTATAAGTGGTAATTATTGAACTTTAAAGCGGAGCGCTCAAACTGCAAGGGTTCAAAACTTAATGCTACAAGTAGAAGTTTGGCTTAAATCCATTTTCTGTCTCCGGACCTGATTGATTTACTACAAAAAACACATTCCAATGACTTATTTTAAGGCTCTGTTTATCAAGCTCACCACACACAAGTTCAGTACTGCTCTGGAACCGCTATTTATTCGACTACTCAGAAAGAGCATTCCAGATCATATTTCACATTCACTGGCACAACGCTTAATTTGGGATTCCTTGTAACCTAATAGTGATGACCAGTTGGATAGCGTTAGCATGTCCCTGGTAATGTTCTCTGTTATCTGTATCTGGCATTTCTCAACTCGCCCATGCACCAAACTACCTACAGCAGGCTTTAGGTTCATGTTTTATCTTTACTATTTAATTTCATGCAGCATTCAAACATTTATGATCTTCATGATCTCTAGAAATTTTAGCCCCATTGAAGTGAACAGCAGAACTCCTTTTGGTTTCCACGGGACCAAGACTTCACCGTTACAGTAATTTCCAATGACAGAAAAGAGGAAATATTACATCAATGTGTTTCTGGTTTTCTCTTTTTTCCCAATAAGTGTTATCACTGTCGCTTGTATGTGAGGCCCATGAGATATAACAGAACTAGCAAGGTTCTCTTCACGGCCATTATAATACTTGCACATAATACGTCTTGTGAGAGGACTATGATTCATTTTTACTACTCATTAGGTGGCTTTGCTGGTACGCTATGAATATTGTAGTTTATGCATGAAAAGTCTGCTACCTGCAATATTTGTAATTCTTAAATTCTTTAATAAGTACTTAGATACCTAACAGATGCAAGAGTGCACATCAGGGTGGATATGTTGTGAAACGGGACCGTTATTACACTCAATCTGGCAACTCTGGTCTCATACTTAGGATGTAAATGAGTTCATTACCAATTAGGAGAGGCACACATTTTAATAACGTTACTTGTTTCTCTACAGCCCCCCGGAATTACACCAGTTTTCTGTTTAAAAATTTGCTTCTGATAGTTTTGTACCTATTTTTTATAAGTGTTTGCCTGATGAGAACTTCAAAAGTGCTAAACACAAACTCAGCCTTATAGAAGAAACAGTAATACTGCCTGTTAGTGTTACTGAGGACACAAAGCCAACAGTCTAACAGGGTCCCAGTCACCCTAGTGCACTTGTCATAACATTTGCATTGCAAGGACATATACAAGGTTAAAGGCAACTTAACAACAAAAAAAAAAAAATTCATTTTGTCTTAAGATAAATTGACCTCAGTTGCAAACCTTTGTGTCTTGAGGCTTAATGACAACTGGCTATTCACAAAATGTTCCAAGGTAATAAAGAATTGATAAATTTCTACAGCTTGAATTGCACGTTGCAGGTCTTGAAGATGAAATTGGCTTTCTAGTGCAACGGTTTCACTGCTGTGGTTGCACTAACTTCATCATCAAAACTTCAGCTCAATCTGGAACGGTTGTTCTGAGGGCTTTGCAACTCTGGAGTCTAGATTGTGACCTTTTGTAGGTGAAAATAAAGAGGTGCCTGTTTCTTCAAACACAAAAGGATTGTAATGATGACATGGAAGGCACGACCGCAGTCCACACCTCGGACAGCCAGCTATAACGTTCTGCCCAGGCGGGAAAAGCACCCTTGCTCTGGGCTGCTGCCGCACCACCCACAGCTTATTTAAAGCTCCCGGATGGTGATCCTGGTAACAAAGAATACGCAACATTCTTCAAAAAGCACCTCCAACCCTTCCTTTGACCTAACAGCAATACCAACACCTTATCTTGGCCAACAAGGCAAGGTGCAAGCCTCAACCTTGCCCGCGCACCAGTAAAATCGTCCGACTGCGCTCCGCAGGTCGGAGGAAGCGAGGGCACACAGATGGCACAGCAGACATCTCCGACCTGCCCAGCAGCTTCACGGGGGCCAGGACGCAGCAGCTCAGCCAGGCAGACCCGCACAGCCCCGCGTGCGGCGCAGCAGCCAGAGCTGATCCAGGGCCACCGCTGAACGCAGGCTCCATCACCAGCTGCAGCAAGTTTCAGTCCCAGATAAGAAAGTCACCAGGTACAATACTAAAAAAGGAGCTACTAGTGCTGCTGACATTGCCTCATATGCCCTTTTGCACATCTGTTTTTCAGGCATAGCCTGCATTGCCAAACGTACGTTCATCAGTCTGGCAGATTTTTCAGGTTTCTTCCCCATTTCAGAATGAAGTCTTGCCAAGGCAAAGCAAAAAAAAAAAAAAAAAATATCACCCACCAACAGAGACTATGTGAAAATAAAGTCTAAAGTAAATTTACTATATTAGAAAACCTCAAGAGTCCTCATACTTTAAATTAAAGGGCCCGGCTCCAACATTCAGAGTTGGACTTTGGTATGAGAGAGGGAAATTAACTCGGGGCAGACATGTCTGCTGCAGCTGGAAACATCCCTCCCAGGCTCTGCTCACCAGGTGCTGGAGCTCAGAGACCTGCAGACAACTCTCAGCATTTCTGGCTTTGCAGGCAGAGCACACGGGGAGCGCTGCTGCCACTTCACCGGGGGGCTGAGCCTCCCCGGCCGCTCTCCGAGGTCTCACCTCAACAGCCACCCACGGGCTACCACACACCACCACGACCGCAGAAGCTACCGTTAGCCCATGGCCCACGGCTTTTGCCACGCCACCTTTCGTCACAGATGTGACAAATACTTCTGACACATTTGCATCAGAGACAAACGTAGGCTTTCCTTTGTTGTGTTTACGGACAAATTCTTCACAGCCAGGAACACCACTAACTCCCAACAGTCCACTGCTGCTCACTGAAGGTTTTCAATAAACCACCAGCCAAATACGCATTTTATGCCTGTCAGGGCAGAGGGAACTGCTCTGCAGGCCATTTAATTGTCTTCTCTGGTGTGGATCTAACAGTCAGCACTGCTGACAAAAATGCTGGGATTGGTACCGCTTTGAGCCTACTTGAAAAACAAACCCACTAACCGCTAAAAAAAAAAAAAAAAGCTTAAAGGTAGATTAAGACCCTGCAGGCAATCAGCCCTGGACCTTTCTAACTTTCCAGGGCCCACCGCAGCAACCTGGACGCTGCTGTAACATAATCTTCCCTGCAGAAAATGATGTATGTGGTTAGCTCACGCGCATAACTGTCTGTCTTGGGACTGCAATCCATACATCTGCAAGTACATTAGGAGCTGACACCCTCTAAAACGCTGGCAGCATCAACATCTAATCGATATGCATGTTCACCAGCAAAGCTGACTAGTACATCTGTTCTGTGAAAAAACATACATTCTGCCTCTAGTACAATCACTGTAATTAAAAATTAACATGCATTAATTGTTGGAGCTGATGTAAACAGCTGATGTTCCACTTAGCCCTGTCTTCTGTACATATCATTAGGCAAAGCCAAATATTGTTAAGTAAACAGGCAACACTTACAAAAAGAAATAGAAAACTAATTCCAACTAAATAAATTGACAACACAGCGCAAGTCATATTAAAACAGTTGAGATAATTATTAGGCTACTGGACTAACAGAGAGAAAAATCATAGAAGACACACTTAATTGTTTGAATCTCATTTCAGTAAATGTATTTAGGCACAGTGTGAAATATAATTTAACTTGAATGTGTGCAATATTTTCCCAGAAGCAGGATGTGCAATATGCTGTTGAAATAAAAATATAAGTTGGAGTTTGATATACAGGTAAAACAAATAACTTTTCAAATGCAGCAATCTCAACCAACTGCTTCAGTTGGCTGATAGTCTCGAGAGAAATTCAGGTTGGTTATGCAATGCTAAAGGTTTTTTCTTCCTCAGCTACATCTGCAAAATTCCCATCAATACCAGTGGGAGCTACATGCAGACACCAAGAGAAGAACCTACTCCTGAGGAGTTACATCCTACTTTTTATCGTTGTTATTTAAATGTCATAGCAAAATAATTTCTCCAATTTGTACACAAAAAAAAAAGGAAATAAAACCCCAGCAAATCTGCTCAGCACTACACATCCAGAGTTGCTGCTTCAGATCACAGTGGTCTCGCTGCAGATTGCCTGGGGGGCGTCAGCTGCCGGTACCCCCAGGCTGCTCGCCCCGCCGCCGAGCACCGCGGCGCCGGGTGCCTCCACTGTCAATCTCAGCGCTTCCCCCTCAAACTCGTGGAAAGCTGAAGTTTAAAGGGCACTGTCAGGTCGGGGAAGGGAACTCTGCAACCAGAGCGCCAGGTGACAGCACCCACACTTCATCACTCCTGTATTTAAAGAGCCACGTGCGTCACGTCAGGGGTCAAATGGCCACGCAAAGGAGGCTCGTGCCCGGGACCCCCGCCGGGGCTGGGGCAGGCTGGGTGCCCACCGTGGGCACCCACGGGAGACCACGCACCAGCTCTCCTCTGCAGAGGGGAAAAAGCGCCTGTGAACCCAGGAACCACCGTGCCTCCTTTCAGCAACACGCTGAATTCAGCGGCTCAAGAGTAACTACTAATTACTTAGAGGCTCTTGTCATTTAAATGAGTCAGAAGTTAGTGAAATTTAGGCTTGTTATGAAAGCCAAATTTTGTTTTTGTTTGTTTGTTTACAAAAATCAACTTCAAGTGGGAATATTATGGAGGCTTTTTTTTTTTCTTAGCAGACAAGATAAAATTTATTTGTTGATTATTACTGAGGAATCCTGCTAATCCACTCCAATACCATTTCCTCACAATTCCTGTCACAGTTGGTTTTTCTGCCACATCCATGAAGCCAGCGCTGGGCTGGGACCCACACCAACCTGGCTTCTGCCTCACCCCCAACCTCCACATCCACAAGGCCTGACCTGCGCTGTTTCGGACACTTCCAAAACTCACAATCATCCCCTTTTGTTTCGCTGGGAGTTATTTGAAACAAAAGAGTGCAACACGACAGTTGCACCCTCGTACCCCTGCTGCAAACTGGACTTGGAAGGGCTGAGAGATGGGCTGTGCCAATGGGGGAGGCACAAGAAAGAAGGGCTTGGCCACTACAGTGGTAGGAATACCATAATTACGGACTGAAAACTGAACTCAGAAGCGAGAGCCGTGCACCTTGGTTTTATTCATCTGTGCTAGGAATTTTAAAGAAATCACCGCAGAATTCTGTAGAAGTTTAGTAATTATCTACATGGAAAGCACATGGGGAAAACACACCTTATAGACAGTTTCTCTGTGGTTGCAATTGGTTGTAATATTCATGTTCCTGAAAGTCTTTGAGGAAAAAAAAAAAAAAAAAAAAGAAAAAAGAAACAACACACACACACACTGTCCCTCCCACAAACAACGTAAATTAAACAAATTAGGAATGTACTCTGTATCAAAATTCTCATTAAAATACCCCAAAACAGAGGATTATGATGTTTCAGTGTTGTATTTTGGTTTTGTTGGCATGTTAGTATTTGACTTACCAACACTGATAAAACATTTCCGTTCTTGAGGACCTTCCCATTGCACCAGATACCTCAGGTTTGCCATTTTTTTAGTCTCACCACACCTCGCAGACCAGGTTCCCACCTGACTCCCTGCCCTGAAACCCCTTAAAGGTTCACAGCACTGCTCAGCTGTTTCATAACAATATCAGGCTCATGATGAACCAAATGAGTTCTGATTTGTGCTATTTAATGTCCTAATGGCTTGACTAGTTAGGTAGATAATTACACAGTATGATTTATCCAACCCATTTATAAATATTTATAATAATGGATAGATTAACCTTTGGGATTTCTATCTTGCAATCCCTTCAGTGGAAGAGGGATCGCTCCACCGCAGCGGCGAGCACCATTGCCTGCGAGTGAGCACTCGTGTCAGCAGCGGGATGGGGATGCAGCTTGGTCCACGGGGCGCAGCGGCCAGCACCCAAGGCCGAGGGGTCCAGGCCAGCACCCCCCAACACTGTCACACCTCTTCCTCCTGCCCAGCCAGCTCTGTGGGACAGAAGTACATCTCCGGTATTATTTCCCAATTTTATTTAATCAGGAAAAGAAAAAACACGAGAGATCGGGAATCTTGGGTTTCCGCTGCCGAACAATACCAAAACAACCTACACCATGGAAGAAAATAACTGCATTCTCAGACCTCCAAAACCGCTCGTTGTCCAGCAGAGCTTCAGATGGAAGTTTGGGTCAGTTGAAAAATGCACTTGGATGAGTTTGTTCACCCGCCAAGAACATGTTCCGAGGGGTGGGAAGAGGCGTGTGGTCATTCGGGAGCAGACGCGGCACCGTGCGTGAGGGTGAGTCACGGCAGCCCCCGACGCCCCGAGTGGGCACAAGCGGCGCATTGTTGGCAGCGGCGGGCGCCGCG
>KL262385.1:0-21343 GCA_000699545.1 Podiceps cristatus | reverse complement strand
GGGGGGGGGGAGGGACGGGGAAGGATACAATATGAGGGCAAAATTCAGCCAGGTGAGAAGACCTGAAAGACAAGAAATGTTCAGGTCTTCATAGGTGGCAAAGGACATGAAGGCAAAGGAAAGAAGAAAGAAGTGAAGTGATATTGTATCAGTGGTTTGATTTGGTTTTTTGTTATCTTTCATTAAAATGCCAATGAGATCCTCTGATAATAGCAAAAAAGTGAGAAAATTTTAAGTCAGAAGTTAAAGCTGGTGCTTAATTTGCCAGTTATGTAAGAATTTCAAACAGAATGGGTAAAAAGTATGTCTTAAAACCAATGAGGCCCATGATCTGGGCAATGATGTGATTTGGGTAGCTGAACGAGATTATGAAGGACTCAGGGTTAGTGCTTATGGGGTTAAATAACATTTTCTGGTTTTACAGGGTTTTCTTACTTGATGCTGTAATATCATGTATAGAAAACTGGAACCTGAATTTCCCAAAGACCAGCATGCAGTGCAGTATTAGATACCAAACACTAAAATGAAAACATATACTAGAAGTGGGCTGTTTCACTAAATATTCTTAACAGAGGATATACCAGTTCTTTAGATGTTCTAATTCCTTAGAATTTTTCCTCTTCATTAAACTCAATTCACTTTCTCTTTCTCTTACATGAAAGATGAGTTTAATATTTCATTTTAATTAGGCACTGGAATGATGTCATGTTTAATTAGTTCAGCCTCCCACAGAGTCATGATTGCACACACAGTGTTTTAGACTGTTACTAATATTCTATGATGTATTTAGTCCTGCAATTTTTTGAGGGGAAGTCCTGGTACAAGAACTCACATTTGACTAGAATATTTTCAGAAGTGGAGTTTTGTTACTGCACTTTGTCCCATTAAGAAGCATAAAAGTTTTCTGTAAAACAAGGTAAAAACTCCATCCAGTCCAATTATGCATTTACTTATGAATATTTTAGGCTGTTTATTACTTCCATGACACCCATTCCTTGGAATCAAATTGAGGATCTGCTCCCTATTGTTAACCTCTGTACTTTACCTAAAGAATATAAAATTTTATTTTTGGGTGGGCAGTAACTGGTGGAAAAGAAGGCAAACAGAATGTGAGTTTCTTTGTAGGGGGATGAATAAGAGAGAGAATTCTGCACAGAGTTCTTGATTTACCTCTTGCCTAACTAGTGGTGCAAGGCAGAGCTCTGGGATGTCAGGGCACTCATATAGCGTAAACTGGCTGTTTAGGAGAATAAGGTGGCAAGTTTCTGAATTGTGACAGGTTGATATTAGTTTGCACAGAGGTAGCATAGGAGAGAGTGCACTCATTTGAATCAAGTTGCTCATTGTTTCCATTGTCATATAAAACTCATGTTAGAAACTATTTGTTTTGTATTCAGACATTAACTTTATGACCAGAAATCCCATAAAATATGCCTCTTATAGTCTAAGCTTGTGTTTAAAAATGAAAAATGCTTGGTTCCTGTCACCTTGTATCCTGTACATCTGTAAATGTTGTGGATAGAAACAAACTGCTGAAATATAAATAATACCTGCTTTGCTCAAGCTGTTGAGATTCTCTCTCCAATCATATCAGCCCAAAATTAAAAAACTGAGAAGCAGTGATGAGGGAACACTGCCCAGTTGAAAGGGATTATGAAGGACTAGTGACAGGTCACTTGTTCACCTCCAGAAATGTTGCTAGTGTCTGGAGTGGTCCTGCTTTTTATATTGGACAAATTCTAGAAATTAGGTTCTTCCAGGCCTTCATGTTTGTGTCCGTAACCGATTGTTCACCACCTGAGAAAAATGGTGAACTTTGACTTGCCTCGCTGCCAGTGAACCTTTTGTAGAGTCCCATTATCATTATATCTAAGAGGCTGCAAATAAAAAGAATGCCCTTTTTTGTTTGTTTCACTTTTAGCAAGAATGTACTGTAATGTTACAGCTTTGAAGATTAAACTGGGCACATGACCTAGTTGCTATGGAAACCTCTCTGGAATAAAATGAAAAGCAAAGGGAGGGAACACTGATGAGTGCTAATTTACAGAAGTAAGAATATTAAGTATCCTTGATCTGTAGCAATTGATAACACCTCCCTGTTTTATTTATTAGCAAAATGGTTGAAAGGAGATATCTCTTAATTTGCCCCCTGGAAAAAAATACATATACAATTGCTACTTTGTAGTTAGGGTTCATTTGTCATATTAGCTTGTCTAATGCAAGAAGGATTGTTATTGTACTGAGACTCATCTGCAACAGACATAACACAGTGTATTTACTCTCGGTATGGATGTTACTATTGTGATCTCTCAGAAGCCACATAAAATTGTGTGGTGGCTTAACCTGGGCTGGCTGCCAGGTGCCCACCCAGCCGCTCTTTCACTTCACCTCCTCAGCAGGACAGGGATAGAAAATAAGATGAAAAGTTTGTGGGTCGAGACAAGGACAGAGACATTATTCACCAAGGACCATTGAAGGCAAAGGAGATTCAACTTGGGGAAGATTAACTTAATTTCTTGACAATTAAAAAATATATTAAGATGGTGAGAAACAAAACCAAAACTAAACCCACCTTCCTTCGGTCCTCCCTTTTTCCCAGGTCCAATTTCACTCCTGACTCTTCTTCCTTCTCCCCCTCGAGAAGGGGATAGGGAATGGGGGTTGTGGTCCGTAACACATCTTCTCTGTTTCTCCTTCCTCATAACACCATTCTCTACTCCAGTGTGGGGTCCCTCCCATGGGATACACTCCTTTACAAACTGCTCCAACATGGATCCTTCCCACAGGGTACAGTCCTGCAGGAACAAACAGCTCCAGCATGGGCCCCCTACAGGGCACAGGTCCTGCCAGAAAACATGGTCCTGCATGGGCTCATCTCCGTGAGCCACAGCTCCTCCCAGGAGCCTGCTCCTGTATGGACTCTTCTTGGGCTGCGCCTTCTTTCAGGGCACATCCACCTGCTCCAGCATGGAGCCCTCCACAGACAGCAGTGTGGATATCTGCTCCAGCATGGTTCTCCATGAGCTGTTGGGGGGCAGCCTGTGTCATCATGGTCTTCTCCCTTCTTAAATATGTTATCACAGAGGTGTCACCAGCATCCCCGGTGGACTCATCTTTGGCTAGTGGTGCATCCATTTTGTAGCTGGCTGGAATTGGCTCTGTTCAATGCAAGGGCAGCTTCTGATGTCTTCTCACAGAGGCCACCCCTGCATGCTGGGGAGTGAGTGGAGTGAGTGATGTGATTGATGTACTTTAGTGGACAAGAAGACCCTCTCATTGAATCATGAGGTTCAGAGAGGACCCCCTTGCTTTCTGAACTGTTTCTCAGTTAGGAGTCCAGGTGCGGCTGGATCCAATCCTAGTCCCAGACTTGGTCAACAGTTTATGTCTAAAGGATTATGTCAGGTCCCAAGAGGGCTGTCCTGGACGGCTCACTCTGAAATAACCAATGTTCAAGACACCCATGGGCTAAATTAAGGTGACCTAACACCAAAAGATCAATAAAAATGTTTTATTTATGGCAGAAGCTATTCAAACTTTGAATTATATAAAGGGATAAGCTATTTAAATATTGGATCATATAAAGGTATGAATGGCCTGTAACATATGAGAGAGAGAGAGAAGGACAGAAAGATAGAGGTAAAGGAAAGACAGAGGTAAAGGGAAAAGGTAGAGGTAAAGATCCGGCTCACCACCTTGGGTTTCAGTGATGTTTCTGGTCCAGTTCCATCAGGTGGTGGGCACGCACCCAGCCCCTCTGAGTTGCACTATTTATAGACTAGTCCCCATCTCCATCCCACTGCATATGCTAATTACTTTGCATGTGTATTCAGGTTTTTTTGAAGCTTCTTGAAAGCAGTTGGCGAGTTGAAGGGTTGGAGAGACGGGGGTCTTCAGTGCCTCTCCCCCTCCTCCTGTCAGAGATGCAGGGGCAATGTTGTCTTAAGCTTTTTTTAAACAGTTACCCAAGATAAGGCCTAAAAAAGCACTGTCCTGCCTCTGCAAGATCCTCCTTTCCAGCTGCACCTTATCTCATTGGTGGGATAACATTCCTTCTCACAAGGTCTTCTTTTGCCAAATGTTTGAGACAATAACTCTTTTAGCTTGACAATAACTCTTTCAGCTTGACAGTAATTCTTTTGATCTCTTACACTGCAGCACTTCCCCCAGTGCCAACACCATGACACCTATACCCAATGCAAACTATTAAGTTGATGGTATCTTTCTGCAATATGGATTATCTGGCTTGGATTTTTTTTCTAAGAATCACCATTCTGGCATATAATCCAACATTCATTGACTTTATAACTGGCCATTTTGTCCCATCCTTTAACAGGCTTAAATAGACCAAGTGTGGGATGCTTACCCCACACTCTAGCTGCAGATCAACACTTGTGACCATGAACCTGCTGGGTACAGTGTGGTTGGCCAACAAAAAATAAAACTTTCCATAAAATCTTTCTAGAAAAGTTCTGCAGAAAGCTAAATCCTGGGAGATGAAAGCCTCTTCTCCCAGTGAAACAGGCACTTGAGCCCAACTGAATGAGCTTTCTGTCCAATCGATCTTTGTCATTATTACCAGTTCTCATAAAGACATGACTTTTCCTCTTGTGACTCTTTCTGCTTTGTCTGACAAAGTCCATCCACTTCTTGTCTGCTGTGGTTTTCATCTGACAACAGGAGGTGGAACATGAAAGTAGGTAGGGTGAGGATAAATTATCACATTATCAAGTGAGCAGAAGAGGGGTAGTGACTATATGTACACTCTGCATTTTGATAAATTATAAATGATGAGCTATCTTCCACTGACAAATCAGTTACCTCTTTAAACCAGATTTAATGATGTACTTTCACGGATACAGATCTGTATTTTTTCCTTAAGTGTGACAGCATCTTGTAATCTGCATAGGTAGTCTGTCATTTTGAGTGTGAGGGAGGCCAGAATACTTATCTTCATTGCTTTAAATGCTTGTTTTAAACCATATAGGTGCAATACAAGGCAATACATCATTAGTGCAGTCATTTACTGCACGTACATACATGCAGAGTAGCCTACATCCCAGTAGTTATACCCAGTGGGTTTAGTTCATCACAGTTTAATGAACCAGTAGACCATAGCTTGTCCTTCTATCTAGGCACTGTCAAAAAAGATAATATTTCATAACTGGAGATGCTGTGGACATTAAAAGTCCCAAGATCTTTTTTTGTTGCACTTTATCTTCTTTTGTAAGATTTTTTTTTTTTTTTTTTTGGTATGCATGGAAAAAATATGTAGATTGTTTCTAAAGCAGAAAGAGACACAAATTACTGCTGAGTCCACTTGAGTCCACTGCACTTCATTCTTTCCTGTGAAGCTGATCAGCGAAGTGTAAAGTTTTACCGTTTGGCTCCTACCTACAGAAGTAATATGCTTAGTAGGTCACAGAAACATGATGATGTCTGTTTTCTTGAGTTGACTTTGCCATTTGTTAGGAAAAGTAAGTGGGTCATGTGGTAGACACTTATGAAAGCCAAATCTTGTTATTGATGCTTCCCTCTTTGCTCTCTGTATTTAGAAATCTCTTGGCATTGTACAGTTCCTATCAGCTGGCTTTTCTTTTCCTAAATATGCTTTACACAATATGTGACATTTTAGGTAATGTTTTTATATCTTACACCTAGGATTTTTTAAATTGTCTTTTAATCCTGCCCTTTATATATATAAAAATGAAAATCTATATTTATATTTACATACACATGTGTATCTCCTCATGCTTGTATGAAAACCTTGGATTTGCTAGAGTATGACATCTTTTATCTTCTGGGGATAGAAGGCCTGCATAGTTGGGGGATTTTTTGACACATGTGCCAGAATGCAAATTTTTTATTACTTAAGAACCTCATAAAAATGAAGCTAATTGACAGTTGACTGCTTCTTTCCATCTTAATTATTAAACTTCAGGAAATTATGAATAAGAGCATTGAGATTTGTTTCCCTCTAAGTAATACAGTGCGTGCACAACACCAAAAATCACAGTAAAATATTTCCCTAATAATGTCAAGAACTAGTCACGAGCATTCTGCCTTCAGGAAGCAATTAAGAAATTTTTCCAGAGGGGATATCTGCTAAAACTGCTTTGCAAAACAAGTTAATCAGAGTGGGTAGGAATTAATTTTTTTACCTCACCTTCAGAGACCTAGAAACATTTTTCACCTAGTTTATTTACAAAGGAGGAAGTGTGCAGAGACTTCTCAACAGAAAACTAATGTGAAAATTAAAAAATGGTGTGTCTATTTGAAGGGTATAAAAACATCTTTAAGAAGCTGCTCACATGCAAGGGAAGGAATAACCTTCCAGAAAAATGGGAAATGGGTCTTGATATAAAATAAACAACAATAGTTTTTTTTTTAAGAAGACCGCAGTAGTAAAGCAGATGTTTGAAAATGTGTATGTGGGAAAGGGAGGGAGGAAGGTCAGAGCCAGTGGGTCAACTTGCTACTGGCAAACTGATTACAGAGTTGGACATTAAAACATCTGTCTGGTGTCACCAGGGAACAAGGAGATCAGCAGGTCATATGTAAACTAACAGCTAACTAAAGCTACAAAGCTGCATTAACTTTGGGCCCTTGGGACTGGAGTTTCTGTGTTGAGGATTAGAAGACATCCAACTTTGATCAGAACATAGCATTTGCTGCTAGGTTCATTCCTCTCTCCTACCTCCTCCTGCTAAGAGACATCTGTAGATACAGGCTTACATTTTCCTAATCAACCCAGGATTCAAATAATGGTCAAATCAATAACGATGACCTCTGGGCTGAAATTTTTTACACCAAAGCTGAAGCAATTGCAGAAAATCTTGGAAACTTGCTGCAATTTCTCATCTTTAGAGGACAGTCATAAAACCTTGAACATTGTGGAGATATTGTTAACACTTCTGTGATACTAAGACGTACCTTCTGTAACAGTGGAGATGTATGTATGCACATTATTTTGGGAGGTTAGTGGTAAACAGGGAAAGGAGTTATTTATCTGATAAACTGGGTATATTTTCAGACATTCATGGAGAAAATTGATATTTTCTGATGCCTGAACTGTATGTATAAAAGGAGGTGCAATCACATGTGAAGCAAAGAATAGCTTCATCTTCCAGAGAGGCACTAGCAGTGCTCTGTAGTTTTGAGATTAAATGTCTGAGGGAGTGATGAGAATTCAAGATCAGTAGCTATTTCATATGACTGAGCACATAGAGTCAGGCCACGCCTGTATTTTGTATGTTATAAGACATATATGTGGGAGCTCGGACAAAAACCATGCTGACCAATATGATCAAGGTAATGCCGTTTTATTCTACACACAATAAAGCTTTTATAATCAGTCTAGTTTACATAACTCTTTTTCTCATAATCTAATAGGTCCTAAAAACCTATACACACATATGCTGGTTATAATGATTGGTTGATACAAGCTGCTCACACACTCTTCAGGCTAGTTGCCAAATACTTTGCAAAGCTCAGTAAGAGTTGCCCTACTTGCACAGTAAAAAGTGCAGCAGGAGTGGATCTGTGGAGTTTGATCAACATCCACTGCGTGGTGTTTTGTCAGATTTTACATTAGCTCTAGTTCTTTAATGGTTAGGAGACACACTCCTAAAACCCATATTTCAGTTTAGTTTCATCCAAAAGATAAACAAACTAGTCCATGCACTCCAAGACTGCTCTGTGATGTGAGCCACAGCGTGTAAAGTGAGAATGGTTGAGAGCGTCATTTTAAAAGCACACTTCGGATTCAAAACAAACTGCTGATGCAGATGTAGCCAATAGAAATATAAAGCACATGCACCACAGTCTTGCTGTATTAAAAGCTTCTTCTGAACTTATCTTTCCTTTGCAGTGTAAACGTACCAGGAAAGTTGTCCTCACACCACCTTCAGTCAGAGAATAAAAGTCTTTGCTCTTTTCTTTTGGGGAACATTTAAATGTAAATCACCTTATCCCAAAGAAACCTTTTCCTGGAGAACTGGCAATGAGGTTAACACTCAGTGACTGTAAGTCCAGTGTGACTTTCTGGAGACTTGTACATTTTAAGGCCAGAGACAGCTTTACTTCCTCTATAAAGTGGGCCATAGATTTCACAGAGGGATTCTTGCATGAAGCCCTTTAACTACAGTTCATGCTACAAATGTTCTTATTTTCAGGACTCCTAGTGAAAGTGGAGGTTATTACCCTCAAGGGGCACTCTGCACCTGTGATTAATTGCACTCACTACTAAATATACATCTTGCCTGCAATGTGCAGAGTTTCTATTGACAAGAACAACAACATAGAGATCAGTAGAATTCAAGTATTCCTAGAGTACTTTTTCTATGTAATAAGTAATAAACCTTTCATGAGAATTATTTTGCCTTTACGCTTGTATTCATTGCATGTACTAGTAGGGATACAAGCAACTATTTGTTTAATTAAATGCACTGCTGATTTTCCTTGGACTTTGAAATAAGATCCTTCTGGGAACAGCATTACCGCACTCTATGGATTCTTCTCAAAAATAAACGTAGGACAGGTAGCTGGAAAGTCACTTCAAATATCTCTCCACTTGATGAATGGTGGAGAGTCCAAATTGTTAGTTGCTCTACAGAAGAGTTCAGAAGCAGAAATGCCTGGACATTTTCTCTTCCTTCAAGGTGAAGAACAAACTTCCTCAAGGCACTGGAGTGGGTCCCAGGAAAGCAGCCTTACTGGGAAGTGTAGGGCTACTCTATAGCCATTATATCTGTCAGCAGTTGCTGGAAAATAGGATTAAATATATGTACACTGCCAGCAGAGGCAGAACACACTCAGTACTTTTTCTGAAATACCCGTACCAGGAAGTCCATAAAGCATTCAGATAATGGTTTTATAGCAAACAGCATTAAATTCACCTTTTTTTTTTTTTTTTTTTGTTTGACCTACAGCTCTTCCATGTATATAAAGCATGTGCAGTAAGCTTGATTTAAATGCTGAAAGTCCAGCGATCTTGATATACAAATGAGCACATGATTGAAAGTGTTTGACCTGAATCTGTGTTTTAGGGAAATCTCCAGAATATCTAGTCTAGCTGTCTTCCCTCTTATCTCCTAGTTGCAAATGTTGTGTTTAGTGGTATGTTTTGCAGATTTTGTTTCACACTTGCAGTATCTCATTTATGTTATTATATGGCTGCACCAACAATTCAGTTGTATAGTGAAAATATTCAGAAGTATAGTATAACTATTTTCCTCTAGTTACACTTCATAGAATTTATTTTGGTACAATATGTTCTACACTGATAGCTGGACATAGGAAAAAGGCTATTTGCAATGTTGTTTGGTTGTTGGTCAACTAACCATCATTTCAACTTGAGCTTATAGACAGACTGCTTTCTTACACCACCATTGCTGGAGAGGAAAGAAGTTTTTGCCTCAGAGTTATTACTGGAAATCTCTAGTTCTGTACAAGTTCACCCTGAAAAGAGACAGATTGTGGTCCTGCTGAGTGAGTTTCATGGCAGACATGTCATTAAAAAATAGAAATGAATCAAATAGAACATATTATGAATGTGGTGATAAATTTTGTTATCCTTTTAATTTTTTAAATTAATTTTTCCTTTTTTTAATTAGATTATTTTTTTTTTTAAATTAGATTAATTTTTCCTTTCTTTTGACTGTTATCTTTATGGTTGTGGATTTATCAGGTAGATAGACTTTTGATGTAACTGCCAGGAATGGCAATTATATAGGTATTTGCATTGCAGACTTCCTCTGTGGACCTGTGTTTATAGCAGCAGCTGATCTAAGCAGATGGAAATTAGAAGAAGCAAGAGGCATACGCTGAAAACCACACTGTGGGAAAACTGAAGAAGATGTAATCTGCCTGTTGGACTGTAGAATTGGCCTGGGTTGGCATGTGGCAGTCTGTCTTCAGTTTCCTAATTCATCCAGTTTTGACAACACCATAAGACTGAGTAGATGTCCTTCAGGAGTGTGTGATATTATCAAAGTTTTGGGGATGGGAAGAAGGAAGCACTCTGGCCTTAGGAAAAGCTTCTGTGCTTCTCCTAACTCCAAGGTGCTGAGATCATATGACAGAATGTCTGTGTATTTTCATCATTCACAGAGTGCTTATATGTGGTTACACTGATTTTGATTTAGTGTAGTTATTATTATATGTCCTAAAAGTCAAATAAATGTGTTTTTAGTTAATGCTATTTTGACAGTGTATCTGATGTGGTTATTCTTGTCCTCCAGTCCTGTGTATAAATAGAGGAAAATCAGACTGTTGTTTTCAGAGTGTACTGTCTCTATGTCACTATGGTAAATCATTCAAAACATTGGAGAATTCACAAAGTACTGCAAGTTCTATTTGTATGGTACACGGAGCTTACATTATGCAAATGAAGCTGTAGTTTTCAAATACACTAATCACTGAGTTTATCCAGATGTGCTCAGTGTAAAAAAAGTTAACTAATCTTATTCTCTGAGGAACTTTTTTTTCTTCAAAAGTAATCTGTAGGTGAAAGAGAAATAAGCTGGTGCTCACATATGAAAGAGCAGCATGGAGTTTTTTCTTCTTTGTTGTGAAAGATAAGAAGAGTGCCAGTGTCAGTGAGGGTTCAGCTATGTAGCTGTCTGTAGGGGCTGGGAAGAAGTATCAAGTCAGTTTGTAATATTTGCATACTGAAAAATGCACTGTTCATTTACTCATGCATCTATTTTTCTAATGTCTCTTTGGAGAACTTTAGAAAGGCATAAGGTTAAACAATTCAATTTCAAGAACAGATTTCAAAAAGAAGCAAGTATCTTGCACTTCTCATTGGTATTTTATTTGATGAGAATAGCTTGATTTGTCAGCAATGTCTGAAAAAGTAGATAAACTCCAGTGTGGAGCCTATAAATTATACTGTGATTTAGCTATTTTTACATTTTCTTTTCCTTTCAGGTTCCTTTGTTTCAAATCTCAGATACCACAGAAATAATATCACCACCCTCATGATGTGATCTTCCCCGTTAATCTGTGTGAACAAGGATCATTCAGATTTAACAGGAGAGAATATACAAGTGAATTTAATTTTAAGACTTTTCTACTACTATGATCTTTCACATTTCCACATATAAGGTCAGGTTATTCATTCACCTCTAATGATCTCTGTGGCTCAAATATTTATTCTTTAATACCTGTGTTTCTTGACTGCTGGAGTGAAAATACTATAGTAAGTCACATTTACTTTTGAAATTACTATCTCCACTTTTCTTTTTATAGTAGAGATTTTCGAAAGCCAGTTTTGTTGGGTTTGTTCAGCTTTATAGTATGACAAGTGCCCGTCTAAATGGTCAAGGTGCTTCCAATGAATGTTTAAACAAAATCAATATATATATATAAAAAGAAACTGCAAAGCCACATCACATCAGCATTGCTTCAAAAGGCATTTTGAGTTTAACTCACGTAAGGTCTCCCATATGGCTGAACAAGATGTGGGTGACTCAGAGCATGTCAATGAGATATCTGAAACTTTAATCTAGACTTCACCTACTTGAATATAACCTATCTCATTAGTGCTCAGTGGTTATCATTCGCTAACAGATTAGGTTAGCTTTGTAAATGAGATTTTGGTATCTATACACTTCTGTTCAAAACACTTTTCAGTCCTGACAGTGATGTTCATGCTGTGTCAGTGAGGCTGGACTGAACACGTGAAAGCACACTCAGGATGTTTTAGTTCAGTAACTGTACAATCAAGAGCACTGAAGACACAGGTGACAGATACTTTTGTGATGAAGACTGTACAGACCTGTGGGGTACACCTGCAAGGACTTTATCTACACAGAAATCTGTGCCATTGCACGTGGTCTAGGGGGTAGTACTACCCATCATCTGAAATTATATGCCTAGTTTCAGTTTGAACAGAGCTGTAACATCAGTCCTATTAGTATTCCCCATGTCTATGTAATGGGGAAATGAAGTCTTTTTTTATTCTTAAATCAAAATAATCTCTGCTCATATACTGTCAGTCCTGTATAAGTGTCGCTGTGGGAGCATTCCTAATGCTGAAAGTGTTTCAGGTAGCTGTTGAATGCTAGTAAGATGTTCCAGTTTTCTGAAAAATAGCTGTTCTTCATTCAGATTGTCTCATAATCTGTTTAAATACAAATTAAAGTCTTCCAGATAAGAAAAGATATTGAAATGTTTAAGATAAAAAGAATTATGTTCAAGTTTGTAATTTAAAAAGAAATAGCTGAGCCTTTCTCTCTCTCTCTCCCTCTCTCCTTTTTTTTTTTTTTTTCCTTGTAGAGGAATGTTATTAACAAGAAATATGGGCCTTTGCCATAAAGGGTCATGAAAGATCCTCCAGGACACTACCATTACGTTCTGCAGTTTTTACAGGGAGGCATCATGGACTTGAATAGGCTGGAAGCTTAACTTAGTGTATGACTGCTTTCTGCCATGAGAACCTTTTATTGGTCTGTGACTTGCACTGCCAGGCAATTGCTCTTTTACTCTGCTGATGGTAATCATGGCTAGTAGATTAAAAGGCTGCCTAATCTTCACATTGCTGTCAGTCGCAGTCAACAGAAAAAGTCCTGAAAAGTGATGCACAGTTTGTGAGCTGAATAGGGAATGGTGTGCATTTTTCAGTGGAAAGCAGAGGGAAAAAGGTGCTTCACTTCGAGTGATATTTAACCATGAGCTGCTGAAGAGTGCAGCGCTTTTGGGGTGCTGTGCTCCATGACTGGTGGAGGCACTGCTGAGGATCCCCAAGCAGGAGCTGCATTTGCCATCAGGCAGCCAGGGGCTGCCAGGGGCTGTGCAGGGGCAGCTGGGAGCACGGGGAGGACTGATGCAGCTGTGACAGCGATGCAGAGGTGGCGGGTTCTGCCTGACCTGATTTGAAATCAGGTCATTGATTTCAAGTGAGACTCAGGGTTAGAAACCATACTGGGCTCAGGGGGTTTATCGCATCCTTTTCGTTTGACTGAATGTGCTGTTGGTGTCCCGCCCTGCTCCTGAGCCCTGTGTTATGGTGCTCTGCCTGCATCGCTGACTGGTCTCCACGTGTCAGTCCTCGTGTGCGCACTTCTGCGGTGGCTATGGCACACTGCCGGCTCTCCGGCTTCACTGCCCAGCTGTGGCCGTGTCCTTTGGCAGGGCTACCTCAGTGGTGGGCAGCTGCCCAGATAGCTTCGTTGCTGAAAGGGACAGTGGAGTTTTCCAGAGTAGGAGTAGGAGACGGCTTTGCTATCACTGAAGTCGAGGCTCTTGGCTAGCTCTCCAGGACTTAACAAAAAGCAACTGTTTCCATCTGATTTACTACCACCTAATGGTAGTAAAGCATTTGCGGGCAACCTCTGGCTCTATAAATTTTTATCAACCCTGAAACCATGTAGACCTTGTAATGTATTTGTCCACCCGCTAGTACCAGTTGATAGAGGTGTCTGCTTCCAGCATGAGAGGAAAGGTTGTTGATGATCTTTCTGTGGTATTCTCATATTCTTATATTTTCCCTGCTAGAGACAAGATAAAGGTTAGATTTAAACCAACATCATTCAAAGTGTATTTCCTGGTCAGAAGTAGCACCAGTGCTTGCAAGCACACTTGGATGTACACAGCAGAATACCTTCTGTACAGGGTAGCAAAAAGCAGGAGGCTAAAATTAAATTATTATATGCCCGTTAGCCATTACAATTACCTTGCTAGACAGTGTTTCTACTATTTCATTGTATTACATGAGAGTGTTTTATCCTGAATTCTGTGTTGTGCAGAATGCTTATTGGACTAGTGAGTTCAGGTACTCTCTGTTTACCCATCCTGTGAGAATTGGAATTTACTGATGTGCATGACCTTGTCAGAATTTGTGGTGCCAGTACAAGCAGCTAGGCTGTAGCCATAATTCCCTCCAGAGAAAGCAGAGGAGTTCAAGTGTTTGGGGTGACAGATAGGGCCATGGTGACTTTTCCTGCAGGAATGAGGAGTGGCATCACTCTCTCCTTTACTCACTGCAGTCACTTTTGTTGTAGATTAAAGATGATGTAATGCAGCACTGCATATTGTCAGTGTTTTATTCCTTGAATTACTGCTACACTTAAGTGACAGTATCTCAAGCCATTGCAAACATGTACATCTTATTCTTCTCTTGGACAGCTGCCACTGTTAAGCTGAGTAGCAAAGGTTTTCTCCTGAGAATTAGAGGTTGCTGGAAGCCTTACAATTTCTTTTTCTCTGAAATATGTAAGTTTGTCAGAAAGCAAGATGTTCTGTAGAAATATTCTCTTTTTTTTACATGTATGAGTTTCCTCCAGAGCATGAGAAGGGGTCTAATGAAAACCATCGAGTGAGTCTGCCAAGCTGCGGGATCACAAGAGCATTGATGGTGTGGTTCTCTGGACACCTCTCATGATATGTACCCAGTGTCGGGGTGAGGCATCGTACATGCTTGTGAGCTCTTTGCTTCAGAGGGACCCTGTTGGCAAACTGCTGCACGACTGAGGATTCCAGCACTTCTGGGTTCCCTGTTGATCTAAGAAACCATAGGAAGAGATGTTCTTGAAGCCATTTTAAAAGCTAAAAAAGTCTGTATGGGATAAACATGCCAAGTTTTGACCTGTTGTACCAAGGTCGCTGTTTTCTATACTTTCCTAAAGAACACATATCGATGGAGTCCTCCTTTCGTGACCCAGATTTTGAGACCCAGTTAAGACCTGGGTTCACCATTACTCTTCTTTTGAAGTAATATACAATGGGATGTAACCTCTTCCCCTCCTACATCTGTTTTATGGCAAGTCATTTGCCTAGATGTTGTGATGAATTGGAACCTAAGTAGCAATGGCAGTGAAGAAATGGAAGCACATGGCGGAGTCTGGGCAGACCCAAAACTCTCTGTGATAGTATCACATTGCCTACACTCCATATGCAGCCCATTTCCAGTCTTAAATACATTAGTTACCCCATCCCATTCCAATCCAGCAAAACAGTTAAGTGTATGTGTAAGTCAAATTGCTGTCAGTCTGATTTAAGCAGCACTTAAGCAAAGCACATTCTTAAATGCTTATATGACTGTGAAGGGATTGAAACATGTGTTTAATGTTCATCGCATACTGGTATTTTTTGCTGGATGGGAATTTTGAAAATGAAAAGGGACAAAAGCTGTTTTTCTTCATTGTACTAGTGGTAATTCCTGCTTATGTGCTGATGGCTGTTAGAACGGGATGAGGTTACTTCAGACTGAGTTCAATAGGATTACTCTCATATATTGAGTTTTTCAAGTTCATAAACATCTAAAGGAAGCAAATTCCACTGCTGTTTGAATTTTGGAGGGTGTGGTAAACCATGGCCGGTGTAACTGAAAGAATAGAAAAAAACAATGAATTTCAAACCAGTATGATTTTTAAGATAGTTTTCTCTTGCATGGTTAGCAAGGTCTGAAGAACAACATTGAAAGGGATAACTCAGGAAATTCACTTGTATGTTCATGAGTAAATGGAAAATATAGTTTTCATCAAGAGAGTATGAAGAAAAGAGACTACAATCTTATTTTGACTGGAAAAGTTCAATGATACCTTAATTATGCTTTTTCATATACATTTCCATAACATATCTTGTTTATTCTTTCACAGCTGTGCATGAAAAAAATGCTTACAACACTATATTAGTCACTTTGGATCCTCTGATAATAACTTATCAAACTTTATTCAAGCATGGTTACCTAAAAAGTTACATTTTAAATACTTTTTTTTTTTTTTTTTTTTTTTTTTCCTCAGAGTCTACCTTCCTCTGTTGTGGTCCTCCCAGAGTTTCTTGTTTTTCCTTAAGGCTTTATCTCAGGATTCCAGTTAAGCCTAGTAAATAGGATAATCAAAAATAATTTCCAAACCTTGCCTTTATAAGAATGTATTCCTTGTAAAGTCTGAAAAGATAAAAGACTACTGAATAATTTTAGCTGCAGAAGAGAAATAGGAGTTTGACAGGTTTATATTAACTTAAAGGGAGTAGTTTTTCCCCATCTTCCTTATAGGTCCCCTTTAAGTATTTAAAGGCCACAATTAGATTTCCCCAAATTCTTCTCTTCTCCCAGGCTGAACAGCCCCAATTCTCTCAGCCTGTCTTCATAGGAGAGGTGCTCCAGCCCTCGGATCATCTTCGTGGCCCTGCTCTGGCCCTGCTCCGTGTCTTTCCTGTGCTGAGGCCCCCAGAGCTGGATGCAGTATTGGTGGGGTCTCACCAGAGTGGAGTAGAGGGGCAGAATCACCTCCCTCGACCTGGGTGCCAAATTAAAAATGAAGTAACAGGGAGTTTTTATCATGACTAAAACAAACCTCACGTCATTTATCATTTGAAAAAAGTAGCTATGTACATGCAGTCATTTCTTAAGTACCCAACTGAGTTCTGCACAACAGTAGGTATGTGAAATTAGCACTATCATTCAGAAACACAAGGAGTATTAACTAGGAGTTAATTTAACCAGAGTAGGTTGATAAAACACAAAAACTAATATAGCATTATCATGCAATGGAGCGATTCGGTTTCTTTTGTACAATATGTAGTGTCAGGTCTGACACATTTTCATCAATGGTCTAGAAGAAATATAAAACCAGAACTATTTTGCAAAGTGACACAAAGATTACTACAGTGGCAAATGAACAGTGAGGATGGGTCATATAGTCCTCCTAATTACTTGCTAGACTAGGTCCTTTCAAACACTAGACTTCTTGATACAGTTTAAAGCAAATGTGTATACCTAGAAAGAAAATACTTAGTTCACATCATTTTAAAAAATGGTATTTTGTCTCAATATCTGTGAGTCTGAAAAGAATAAAGGCCTAATAATAGGTAAAGAAAAAGCATGAACATTGAATGTGATATTGGGGAACGTAAGTAAGTAAGATATAAATTATTACATAAAAATGGAGGTGGGAGTACAAGCTGATTTCATTCAGTATGAGATATTATGAAGTTACTAGCAAATTATGTTATAAAATGTAGGAGCATAGAGTTTTTAAAGGGAACGTAAAAACTAGAATGAAATTACAGAATTTATTAAAGAATTAGAGAATACTTCAGCAATATACTTAAAGCTCTCCATCGCTTGATTACAGTTGTTAAGTATCAAAGTGAAGACAAATAAAAATACATTTAAAAGGTGCTGTTTGTAAGCAGTGTCTCCACCAAGGAATTGCTTCATTGATGTGAAAAATTTTATCACCTCTCCAAAATGTGTTGTTTCTCTGCTGTGAATATAATAGAGGAAGTGCTTTTCAGTGTTCAGGTCTGCTATATTGTTCTTTCTATCCATTTTCTCATCAGGAAAGGGTTCTTTAGTTCAGGGGAGAAAAAGAACTAATGTCTAGAAAATGGAACCAGATAAATTCAAAAGGAGGAAAAAAAAAAACCCAAAACATATTTAAGAGCTAGATGGACTGGATCAATGGGAAAATCAGAAAAAAAAAAATATCAAGGGACATCACAGAGTCCCATTTCTCATTTCTCCAGTTCAAAACTGGGTGTATGTCAGAAACTGTGTTTTAGTCAAAAGCATCCAATTCTTTATCAAGCACCAGTAACTGAATTACTGAAGGGTAACTTGGTGCAAACAAATTCTTTACGATGTCCAGAGGTTCAGAATAAATTATCTTATAGTCATAGCCAGCACTGAAGTGTATGAATCTATTATTTCAGCTGCCATTTTCTGCTTGCTAGTATCCCACCACATCTCTGCAACTGAGTTAACTTTCAGTGTTCTACTCATCAATCAGCAAAGCAGTGCTCCTCAAGCACTCCTATAAATAGTAGAAAGGCCTCCTAGCTATGTTCTTCATCCTAAGACTCAATTTCCACAGAACAAAAAGCATCCACATTTACGTACAGTGATAATAATCTAAAAACTACCCATGCAAAAATCTGAAAAGCAACTTCCCCATAACTATCATATTCTTTCAGTAATGGTGAGAGTGAAAAATAAAAAAATATGTATAAACAGTCTCTCTTAAAAATCCATACTGTGCTGTTGTATTTCATGTTCATGCTGTAAGTACTTTTACCAGCTTTTCTCTTTCCAATTGCATTTATTGCCCCAGCCTGCATAATGTCTTGACCTAGTGAGGCATGTTAAGTATACTGTGACAAATAAAAATCTGTCTTTGAGTTGTATACCCTTTTATGTCCTAATTTTTTTCACAAGTGCATAGGCTCACATTTCCTAGGGGGATTAATGGCCCTAGGCAAGTCCATGGTGTATTCAGTACCAAAATGGCTCTAAATAATGTTAGAGAGAATTTTTACCAAGAGTTTGTGAGAAAACTCTCTTATTTATTCTCCTCTTTTTAAAGGAGTGGAATAGCCCACACTTGTCATACCCTCACACCAATGTGACTGTCTGATACCACACAACAGGTTTTTAGAAAAAGTATGCTTATTATACCCATGTAATAATTAAAAGTACCATTGACTTGTAAGAAACAGTTGCAAAAGAAATTCATAAAGCTGATATTGGAATGAAAGGTTTTACATTTTAGGTTCAAAGAGGAAGTACAAATAAGAATTCAGAAATACTAATCTCAAACTCATTTGTCGAACCTGGGCATATATGCTGGAATCTTCCCTGACAGAGCTTGAAACTGGAATTGCAACGACACTTTGTGACTTTAGTATTTGAGGGCAAATGACTTCATTATTTTCTTTTGTAACATACAGCTTCACAGAAATCTTTCAAAGATAGATTTCTCTGATCTTAGTCTGTGCTATGGACATTCAGAATGGAAATAATTTTTACTCTTTTTGCTCAGAAATATTGAGACTTGAGAGGGACTTGGACCATAGAAGTATCTTAATTAAGTGATGGAAACCCTTTTAAAAGGGCTTAAAATATGTGTAAAATATCTGTAAAGTATGTACTATGTGGTAGTAATACATTTTTCAGCATCAACAATTTGAAACTTGGAGACCTTCTGAGTTTGCATTGTTTCACAGCTGAACCAACAATTCTTCCATGTGTAAAAATAAGTCTTGGATAGTGCTTAGGCAAGCGAGATAAATCACTTAGTTTATCACAACTGAGGTACAATATCTATTTGTTAATTAAATATGCATGTTACAAGAATTTTTGTTTTACACTGTCACTTCTATAATGATATCTCTAAGTCATCAGTATTCTTTATATGCTCTCTTCCGTACAGCTGGAGTTCTTCATTCTCCCTTCAGTTTATTTTTCCTTAACTGTAATTTTCTGAGTAGAAAAGCACAGATATCATGTGATGCGTGCAATCATATTCCTGTAGTCACAGCAAAAGATCAGATTTTATTTTCTTCATGACGTTATGGCAAGATAAAAACTTTAGTTCTGGAGTAAAATACTTCTGTTATAACAAAAGCTGTTTGGGTAAATACCTAATGCAAAGGCTAGTAATGTGAAATGGAATCTGTGAAGTAATTTGGCCATCTTTGTTTATTTACTCCCTCTGAGGCCAGGGAGTGCTTCTTGGTTTGAAAGGTTTCATTATACCAATTTAAGGGTCATCCAGATTCTTTTGTGGAAGTAAATAGTGCATTCTCCTGCACCTTCAGAAGTAGCATAATATAGCTGAAAATGTCCTTGTGTATTGGATAAAGTTATGAGCATGTCTTTAAATTATCTTTTACTCCCACGTGAATAGGCATGCTTTCTTAGCTTCTCAGTTTAGTATATCACAATTTCCAATTAGCAAAGTGTCCTTAGTGGGGTCCTTTAGTTTCTAAAGTTTGCAGCTGATACCTCCCCGATAGCCCCTGGGAGAGACAGAGCCTCCCTGGGCAGCTTGCCCCACTGCCCTGCTGGCCCCTGGGGAAAAGCCTTTTCCTCAAGTCCTGTCTGAACCTCTTCTTGGTCCAGCTGATGCCCCTTGTCTCTCTGGCTCCCTCTTCTTGACCACCTCCTTACAAGTACTAAGAGGCTTTCAGCAACCCTGGATCCATCTTTGCCCCAGGCTCAGCCCACCTGTCCCTATACTGTCTTTCTGGGACCAGCTGTATCAGCTGAATGTTCACAAGTCAATGGGGCCTGATGAGATTCATCCCAGAGTACTGAAGGAACTAGCAGATGTTGTGGCAGGACCCCTTTTGATCATCTGCCAAAGGTCTTGGGAGTCTGGGGAGGTCCCTGCTGACTGGAAGCTAGCCAATGTTATTCCAGTCTACAAAAAGCATGTGAGGGAAGATCCAGGGAACTACAGACCTGTTATGTTAGTCTAATCTCAGTTCCTGGGAAAAATATGGGGAAGATTATACAGGGTACTCTTGAAAGGTATTTAAGGAATAATGCAATCATCAGGCACAATGAATTCACAAAGGGAAAGTCCTGTTTAACTAATTTGATATCCTTCTATGATAAGGTCACCTGCCTAATGGATAAAGGGAAGGTGGTACGTGCAGTTTTTCTGGGTATTAGTAAGGCTTTTGATACTGTTCCTCACAGCATCCTTCTGGACAAGTTGTACAACAGTAGGATGAGCGGGTTCATGTTGGCTGAATGACAGGGCTCAAAAGGTCGTAGTGAATGGGGCTACATCTGGTTAGTGACCGGTCACCAGTGGTGTTCCTCAGGGTTCAATTCTAGGGCCAGTTCTGTTCAATGTATTTATCCAAGATTAGCAAGTTTGCTAATACCAAACTGAGAGGTGTAGTTGACTCTCTTGAGGGATAAGATGCATTGCAGAGGGATCTCGATAGATTGAGCATTGGTCTATGATTAATGGGAAGAAATTTAACAAGTTGAAATGCCAGATTCTGCACCTAGGATGGAGTAACACTGGGTGCAAGTATAAAGCAGGAGAAGGGTGGCTGAAGAGCAGCCCTGAAGAAAGGGATCTGGGGCTGCTGGCTGACAGCAGGCTCAATACGGGTCAGCAGGCAAATCGCATCCTGGGGTGCATCAAACGCAGCAGAACCAGCCAACCAAGAGAGGTGACTGTTCCCACTGTATTCAGTGTTGGTGTGGCCTCGCCTTGAGTACCGTGTGCAGTTCTGGGCCCCACAATTTAAGGATGTGAAGGTCCTTGAAGGTATCCTGAGGAGGGCAGCAAAGCTGGTGCAAGGGCTGCGAGGCATCTCCTATGAGGAGCAGCTCTGGGCTTGTCTGCTGAAGGGTGACCTCATTGCTCTCTACAGCAGACCTTCTCCCTTACCTGTCCTGCTCCAGATTATAAAGTGGCCATCTTGAAGACAGTGATGACATTTACCTTCTCCAGCCATCAATAACCTTCCTCAGTCTCCACAGCCTCTTGAAGATGTTAGAGGCCAGTTCTCAGCACCATTGAGTGCAACCTATTGGGTGCCATGGATTTTTATGTGCTGAATTCCTGTTCGCTGGATAAGGAATTGGCTGGAT
>KL262384.1:29564-67652 GCA_000699545.1 Podiceps cristatus | reverse complement strand
AAGAATGCAGTATTTTATCCAAACCTAGCAAACCTGTTCCAATGCCTTAAATGTATTGCCCTTGCAGTCTTTGCTAACCAACACAAATAGGGCAATTTTCACTTGTTTACAAGTGAAAAGTTGATTTTTGTGCTTGAAAGCAACTGTAGCATCTATGACAGAGGTAACTACCCTTGACAGCCACCTGTAGATGGCACCACTAGAGAGATAGAACAGCATTTGGGACTGATCATGAGATGTGGGCTTGATCCATTGCAGTTAGTGCATCTTTAAAGACAATGATAAGTGAAGGGGTTTGGTAGTTGCAGGACTGAGACCGCAGTGCTGCAAACAAATGGGATGGAGAGCGCGAGCAAGCAAACTACACAAATAGAGTTAAATACTATTTCTAAAGTCAGTTTTCTGTTCCACTCAGGTGATTCTTTCTTTTGCATGCATGGCAAACAGAGCATCCATTTCAGGTACAAGAGGAACCTCGCCCACTTACACACCTGCTCTTCCTGCCTTTTATTCGGAAAAAAATCCAGAAAGGAAACAGGGGTTCTCCCTCCTTACTCCAGCAGATCCTGAAGCAAGAGGGAAGACCCTCTATTTTACCTTCAGTGAAGGCAAGCAATACACTTTGATGATATCAACAAGTAAAATGCAATTCAGTATAATTCAAATGTTTCACTCCTGCTGCAAGTGCAGAGAAATGATGCTCTGGACACTGAGCCTCAATAATTAAATACTTAAGTAATAATAGCCAATTAATAGTTAAACAGCCTGTTCTCCTGATGCCCGCAGACATCATCCTCACCCACACGGTCACCCCTTCTCCCTCTTTCCCCCCACCACATGCAGAGCACCCGGAGAGGGCCTGGGTCTCCACCGAGGTGCAGGACAGCAGCAGGGGCTCTGCAGCACAGGCAGCTGCCTGCCCACGGGGCTGGGGAGCCCTGGGAGCTGCAGGACACCTCGCAGGGAGGCAGGGGCTTCCTCCCCTGCGGTGAAACAAGGAGGCCTCTGGGCAGCCCTACGCTGTGCTGGTGCCAGATAGTGGCAAACTGGGGAGCTGTGACAAGGTTTCAAGGTAACAAGGTTTCCTTTTTCTACTATATCCCCCCTGCTTTTTCCATGGCACCCCAAAAGAGAAGGGCATCGAAAGCACAAGCCACTGTTGCAGTTGGAAAAACACAGGTATGCAACTTAAGTAAACAGAACTCAGTTGTACCAATAAAATTGAAAACAGAGAAATGACATAAAAAGAATGTACATTATTTTAAATTGCAATTTTTTATATGTTCACTTTTATTGCCTCACTCTTTAAAATAAATCCAAGGCTTGATTTACTTTAATAAAAGTTTAATTTCACATGTTGGTTTCAGTTCTATACTCTTAATTTATTCTATGGCCAGCCTTCCGACAGGAAAAGAGCTAGAGCAGCTGGGGAGTTTTATGGGCAGGTTATACCCAAGTCACTGCAGTACAGTGGTTAAGAGCAAATTCAATTGTAGCTTCCACTATATAGGAATGTTTTATTATTTTTTTCATATGTGTTGTTTTGAAAAAGCAACAAAGGTTGAAATGGAGCTGTTCTTCACATCCAAAATTGTAAGCACATGCATCAACATTTCAGTCACATGTTTCAAAGCTGACAGAAACGGTGTACAAAAGAGGGGTGTTTTAAAAGCCAAACCCAAAATACACAACGCCCAAGTGACCCGCAGCGGCACCACAGAAGCCTCCTGCTTTCAGGAGCCTCGGCAACTAACGGAACTGCACGGAAACGAAACTACCTTTGAGTCACGCAGGACTCCCAGGTCTCGCTGGTTTGCAGAGAGTGAGCCATTCGAACCCCACCTCAACACATGTGAGACACGAGCAAAAGCCAAGAGGTACCTATGGGCACACAGGTACACCACAAGGGAAGCTGGACTCCACACAGCTGTTCCTGGGTTTTCTCCCGAGCTCCCCATTTCCCTGGATCTCCCAGCCCTGGAACAGAGGCTCCCCCAGCCCCTCTCCATAGGCCTGTCTCTGAGGGAGCCACTTGTGCCGCTTCCTTTTGGCCCAGGGAGGGGAGCCTTTGCTGTTCTGCCATCACCTCCCAGGCCCTTTGCCCAGAGGCACCCTGCTCAGTCAGGTGGGGCCCTGCTGCAGGTTTCTCCCCATTGCCTCCCCAGCCATCTCCTCCCAGCCCTCACATTACTATCAGCAAGTGGCCAGGGACACACTAAAATCCCCAGCGTCCTCCCAAGCATGTTCTCTTACCTCAGGAGAGAGCGTCCGGCCAGCCACGCTGCCGTGTGGAGGGTGCCTGCCCCTGGGTGTGTGGTGAGGCAGGGCTGCAGCCCTGAAGTGTGTGGTGAGGCAGGGCTGCAGCCCCACACAAAAGCGGTGCCTGGGGAAGGTGGGGGCAGGTGGGGGCTGAGACCTGCCTCCCACCAGGTGCACCCATCTCCGCCTCACAAAAATACAGCTGAGGCCCATTATTATCATTGGGGAGGGGGGAGAAACAGGTTGAGTCATTTGCAGTAGGGAAAGGCCCAACCATCATCTTTCAAACAGGCAGCCCTCAGTGGCTTCTGACTTCTTTCTCCTTTGCTTAAATATTTCTTCCCCAGAGGCAAGAGCTTTCCCTCCATGGCTGCTAGGACAGGTGGGGCGCATGTGCCCACACATGATGTGGAGAAGGCAAGTGAGATTTGTCTTGGGCAGGGCCATAACCCATGTGAAGGACAAAGCTGCCTCTCAGGACCAGAGTGTACGCAACCAGAGCAAGAAAAGTCTCTCTGGAATAAAATGGCAGGTGTTTGCAAACACAGAATGTACATTATTGTGAGGTGGCTAAGCTCTCCGTGTGTTAAATGCCCACAGGGCCCAGCCTGGTGGGAGATCAGCAAGCCTCTGCTGTCTTGGCACCCGGTTCCCCAGCCAGCTGCTCAGGGAGTCAGCACACACAACCATTTTGTTTCTGAACAGCTTAATTGCAAGCAATGAGCAAATCCTGTCGTTCAGACTCACAGTAGAAGTGCAACGTCACAGTTACAATTCGTAATGCTAAGTAAGCGTCAGCACCTAACACAGGATTCTGCACACAGAGGGTAATGGATGCAAGCACAATTACGCCTAGACACTAATCCCTGCATTTATACAACCTGCTCAGCTCACTGGTAAGGGAATTTGCGTTTAATTTCAGTGCTAAGTATTTGGGCTCTGGCTGCTGAAGATCTTGCTGATTGCTATAGTGTCTCTGCAATTGTGTAATTCGTTACAAATGCATCATTCATCACGAGGTTCCCTACCCTACTGCTCACAGCTGTTTTAACTTTGCTGTGTGCTGGCTGGTCTGCAGCTGTAGGGTATCAGCATGTAGTTTTAAAACAAACAAAAGAAAAGAAAACTAAAGCAACACTTCTGCTCTTCTACTATTTTCTTGAAGGAGCAGATAGTAATCAGCCTATCCTTTCTGCCACTGTGACAAGGATAATTTTGGTTTCAGTAATGTAAATCATGCTGCGACAGAGGCTGGGGGGAAGGACCCAAAGCACTGTGGGCTGGCTAAGCAGGCCAGCCCACAAGTGCTCAGCTGTAAACACCTGAACACTGACTACTCAAGCCCAGATATGCAAGGGAGTCTTACAGGAGCTACTGAAAAGAACAGGAAATAACGTGATGTTTTATTCATGTCCGCAGAGCGGCACATAGCTCTACAAATGAGGAGATAGCGACTTCCTCTCATCGGCCTTAAAAAAGTACTAAATTGTAACCAAGGCAGCATATTTCTTAGTATCCTAAATTCATCATTTCTCTATAGCAACCAGGTCCCTTCTGCCTGGCTGTTGCTGCCAGATGTTCATTTTGGTGTAATTTGGCCATACACACAAGACACTGGCTTGCACTGCCCTTGCTCTGTTTTCCCTGTTAGCAATTCTCTGTGCTTCCTGGTCACTATTTCATGAGCCATAAGTCATGCAACAGACAGGCAAAGTTGTACAAAGAAGTTTTTATTAAGTGTGTTGATGGGCTGTGCTGCTTCCTGAAGCTTTGCAGATGGACAGCCTCCGTGTTCCAGGCTGCAATGCTGACCTTTGCCTTGCACGGGAGTAAAAGCCTTCTCAAAAATCCTTTCTCCACTGCCCCTTGGGCAGCAGGCACTCATCTCCATCTAGAACAGCAAACCCTGCATCCACAACCACGCGCTGGGTAACAACATGGAAGGACTCCACACTTGTAAAGCTAGAGCAGCTCTTCATCAGGAGAATAGCCAGGATTTTGTTAACACACATACAGATCCAGCTTACAGCTGTTTTATTTCAACATCTTTTGTCTTTCCCCTTCTTTCTCCCTAACCCCTTTTCGCAGCTTGTTCTTGTTCCCTGCAGACTGTTTTCAATACTATGCTCTAAAGGGGTCTCACCTCTTAAGGAGAAGGCTACCAAGTACAATCCATTTGAGGCACTTCTGGACATACGAACTGAGTTCCAATACCACCTCTCAAGGAAGTCAGCAGCTTCTATGCTTCATGTTCCTGCACTAGAATAGGCTACCCTGTAAAACTGAGCACAACTGAGAACTTGGGCATAACATAGTTACAAGCATGAACAGAAAGAGATAAAGCTTTCATTTATTAAGAAAGTCTGAAATTAAATTAAAAAGAAAAAAGGAGAAAAAAAAAAAGCGCTTACTGGAAGGACAGTGTTGCCCTATACTTCCATAAGCAGCAGTACTAAAAGGCCAGTTTGCCTTGTGGCTGACCCACTCAAAGTATCTTAAGGATCCAAGAACTGCAAGACAGAGCATACTGACCATCAGAAGTGGACATACACAAGCTAACATTTGGGGTTTTACCACATGGGTTCTCTGGAATTAACAAGGGTTGAGCTGATATTCCAGCTTTTATCTTTCTTGCCAGCCCAAGTTAGGGTTGGTATTTTCCACAAAAAAAACTTGCAAGAATTTAATACATTGAGACTTCTATCTTATTTGAGTTTAGCTGAAGCTGTCCACAAAGCTCAAAAGCTTTGGTGGGGACAAAGGGAAAAGAATGAGGAGCAAAGTAAGCAGCAGAGATTGCAGTTGCTTTGTTTTCCAAGCAAATTAGGCTAAACCTAGATTCTGTCCTGAGCACACCAAGGAACAAACTTCGAACATACCTGGAACTATGCTCTAAGCCTATAGTGTGGTCAGTAACATACCTAAATCCTGTCAACAAGTGTCATTCTGAACCTGAGATTTTCATGCAGCATTTAGCTCACCCACATCTTCCTTACATTTGCTTTCTAACATTAGCCAGATTTACTTTCCTTAATGACCACCTTTTATGACCTCATCTCTACATATATTTACCCAGCTGCTATGTATTTGCTAGGTGAGCACGTGTGTCACTTCATGTTTCAGAAGGGCTTTTAACCCTCGCCTCTGGGAAGCCAGGATTTCCTGCTATGCAGCAGCAGCTCTGCAGCAGCAGGAAGGGAGCGAGACAGGAAACACTGCTGGCTGCTGCCAGGGGATGGGAGGAAGGTCAGCGGCTGTGTTTGGACCTTCTCATTACGCCCACATCCTCAGCCTTGCGTCTAAGTCAAGACTGCATTTATCAATGCCACTATCGATAACCAATTTATGAATAATGGAACTTACCAAATTGCCCTCTTATGTTTTCAGTATCTGCTGAACTTCATTTGAGTACGTTGTATCAATGCCATTCATTGTCTTCTAACTGCTTTGACTGTTACATTGCTGAGCTAGCACTGACTGGTGCAACAGCAGCACCAGATACCCCCATGCTCAGAGTGCCCGTGTTACCCATGGGAAGAGAGAGAAGCCCTTCCAGGAGCCTGAAATGGGAGTAGCTTCATCCAGGCCCTGACTCGAGACCATCCACTTTATATTTTGCTTTGTAGAAGCATCTTGGGACAAGCCACATGATACTGAATTTCAGTTGTGACAATCATTTAACATTCTTCTCCATAAGAAAATATAGTTTAATTTTAAAATGTGGTGTTAAAAACATTTTCCACTTATTTCGTAATTTGATCTAAGTCCTAGAAGCATCAGCTTAAACTTTACATGATTACTTTACAATGATTACAGTCACATCATAGGGTTTTGTCCATCATCTTTTTGTATATCTACAGCTGCATTGCTGCGATCAACACTTCCATTTTACCCTTTAGAAGGCTGCTATGATACTTTATAGCACTACAATAAATCAATTCATTTAAAAGCTGTTACATCCCCATACTTGGGGACTACTGCATACTACCATGAAGGCAGAAATAGGCTGAATGCTTTTCAAATAGAAACATTATGGTGAAGTGTCTGAACAGTCAATTTAAACAAATTTAGCTTTATTCTGAATCAAAATGAAACATCCATAAAGTTTTCCATAAAAAGTCCAATGCTTTGTTGTTCCAAAGTGCAAAACCAAATTCATCAATGAAACATTTCACAGCATCTCAGTAGAGGTACCTATTATTGCAACTTGTATTGGTAAATATTGCAAGTAACAATAAGATGTAAAGTATTATGCCCCACATTTTTGAAAATGAGTTTATAATTTCAAAATGACAACACTAGTAATTTTAAAAGACAGCGTGGCAAACGTTTTTGAAAAATATCTTTGGCTACCTCTGCTCTTGAGCACCATGGCAGACCTTAAAGCTGAACACAAACAAAGCAGCCACCTGACAATTCTGGTCTCCGTAGGGAAAGACATCAATTTATGTTAAAGGTAACATGGAATTCAGAGTCAGTATTGGGACCTCAAAACCATAAACAGTGAGTGTCAATAGTATTTACACAGCTGCAAGCTCAGGTCCACCTTTTTATAGAAACTTACTTATTTTAAACAAAGGGAACACTGATGGGATCTGGTTGTCATCCTGAGACAAGTATATCATCTAAGATGTTTAAATTGAGGCTAGATCTAGGTAAAAATACTGCATTTTTATGCTGTTAATAGAAGGGAAACCAATAAAATGCTTGACTGTCAGGTAGTTTTCTCCTTCCTGTAAACAAGCATGTAAAAAAAGTTTGTATAATATTGAAAACTGGTTATAGTTCTACAAATTAAACCATGTCCTTACTTCTCTTGTCCCCTGCATACTACGACTTTTGCAGTTTTTGAATACTTGTTGAAGAAACTGCATCGACATAAGACAATTCAACAGCTCTTTCAAGCAAGATGTAATTTTAGCTTAAAGGCTGTAAAAGCTTTATAGCAATAATGCAGATAACTGAGAAATACCTCTTCTGCTCACATGCAGTGCATTCTTGCACACAGAACTTTCAAGCAGATTCCAGGACCTGTAACAAGGAGGTTTTCAATGAGACACACATGCAACAGCAGAAAACTATATACCCGTTGAAACAGCTTAATACAACAGGTCTTCGAAACATGGGGAAGCCAGGTAAGACAAGGTATGCTCTTATATTACATTAAGAGAACCTTCCAAGAGCAGCTGAACATGGTCTCCTTGCTGCCCGAACAGGAAACACTGAGGAGGTGAAATTCCTGAACTGAGTAGACTGGTATCCAGGTGTTGTTTTGCCCTTTGCTGATATTCTTTCATTTTCCTATTTTGCTTTATGTGGGGCACAAAAGCAGAGCTTCTATTAGCATGTTTACAAATTCAGTCTCATTTCTCTCCACAAGTGCCAAAGCCTTCCTAACAGGTTTCCTTAGGTATGAGTTCGCTGCCAAACTGAAATGAACTAAAGATGAAAAGTTAGTAGAACATATTTGTTTAGTTTCAGCACAAAAACACGTAATTGTTTAGGCCCATTTTCTTTTTATTAATAATATAAGCTTCTATAATCTTTTAACACTACAACTGAAGTTTTACAGTTAATCTCACACTAAAATGACAAACACTGTTTGGCTTTATTTGCAGAAAGTTGAATTACAACCTTGATAGACATACATTTCCAAGAATGAAAAGCAATTTGTGTTTTCTGGATTTCAGTGCTAATGTATCCCTGCCTCTGAAACTGGTTTCAGTTAATTAACATTGCTACGGAAGAACTATTTGGCCTGGCCTGTGTTCACAGCTATAAGGCAAAGATGGCAGCTCTAACTCAACCAATAGACTGTAAGTCAAATCAAGAAAAGATACATTTTTTGTTGACTGTAAGATTTATACCCTGGATCAATTTCTAATAGATTTTCTTCTTTCCCCTCAAAACTTTTATAAAAGTCTCTAAAATAAGTACATTTTGCAGTCAAGCCATACTCACTTCGCACCTTTCCTCCCTCAAACAGGGCAGCAGCTGTGTAAGTGGAAACCATGACAAGCTTAATTAAAACTGCTTGTAACATATATATGGCCAAAACAGTCAAGCAAATGAAAAAGTAATGTGTTATGCCAAGATATGCCTCTGGCCTGCATGGATCAAACTTCATCTCTGAAGAGGCTGCAGCTATGGGAAGTGAAGTCTTTAGAAAAAAGTAGAGAATACAGAAGGAAGAGTGGTGGAAGACTTCAGTATCAGAGAAGGGAAGATTTCTTTTACACTGGTTATGTTCTCTGTGTGTATCTAGGTCTCCTGAACTTGCATTACACTTTTCTCTATTTTCATTAGAAATTTAAATGTAAAGTTAAAGACAGTCAGTAATATGTGTCTCAACTGCTGTTTCACTAAGCTTTGACCAGTTTATAAGATAGAAAAATATTTAGTAAGACAGCAATAGGGTGGCTATTAGAAAAAAAGTATCCATTCGTAGTTAATCTTTTCCTCAGAGCTATCCAGTGACATTGCTTTGGGACCCTTAAGGCCTGTTATTTCACCTTCCCATAGGACAACTGACATGCAGTAAAAACCTTTACTGCATTTTTAAATCACTTCAGAAGCCAGTGGCTATTTAATGGTTAGAAATAGAGAGTATAAGGAGTTTTTGCCTGTGCAATTCCAATACAAAAAAGCGATGGGGAAACCATAGTCAGAAAGTTAAGAATTGTGAAGGATGTTAGAGAGCTGTTTAGTACTTTAAGTCAGTCTTAAGAGACTAGTATTACTAAGCTCTGACTACTTCATTTAGTTCTGTTTGTGCTGTCATTCTGCAAGACGACTTTGCATACTTTCCTTCAAAATTGATTCCTCGTAGTTAGACATACTTCCATTGACACACATTGAACACCCTTCATATTTACCAACTCCTAGAAAGGTCTCTATTTCAGAGCAATGCAAGCCATCAGCAAGATGCCAGCTGTAGCCATGTCATCACCATCACGCACCACGTGAGATGAGGAAGTCTCCTGCATAAACATGTACAGATTCACCTTGCTGCCACACCATTGTGCACTTAAGGAACACTTAACCAGCGTGAAGAGAAACTTTCCTAAAACAGACTACACCTATTGTTTTGGTTGCTGTTGAAATACAGATTCTGGGGGCCAAAAAAACTACAAGAGTGGATGTTGAAATGTTATGAAACAAAGACCATTTGAAATAAATCTAGCTGCCTTGCAAATATCACAGTAACATTGTTTCATGACCTGCAGATCATAACAAGTTTCCGTAAGTACCTTGACAGCATGCATTTTACAGTGATGTTTCAAGTGTTCATGATTTTTGATCTTTTTAATTATAGAATTAATCTTTAAAGAAGTTCAGACTTGTCTTATATGCAGTATTTTTCAAGCATTTCATATTCTTTTTGGTATATTACCAAGACTGAGAGCTAATTAGACAGTATTTGAAAATGGTTTAAAAACAAAAATGAAGTTTTATCTTTTTCTCCTCATGAAGGGCACTACCAATATAAAAGACGTCCAAACTGACACTACAGAGCTGTGAAGCAGTTGGCTAGAGAGACAGTGTCCTCAAAGGATAGTCTGTATTTTTGTCCTACACAATCATATAAATTAATTATCAAAAAGTTGGGTAATTTGCTTTAAGAAAAGAACCCATCTTAAAAATGGATCGTGAGTATTGACAAATACTTTTAGTTTGTTTTACTGTTTAAGATTCAAGCTTCAATGTAAAAATGCTCATTCATGATAGTGATCAAGAAAATTTCATTTTCTTAAAGTTAAATGGACAATTAAAATTGTGGCTACTAGTGAAGTAAATAAATGATTCATAAAGGCTATAGGAAACTGTACAAAATTAAAATGGGAAATCTCACTTTCAGGATGACAGTATGTTGTCCACTTAACTGTTTTATTAAACTGTTGAGACTGTTTCAAAAAGACAGTGCTGGGCAGTTTCATTTGAATAGCCAAAACTTTTTTTTTTTTACTGAAAAAGATACTTTGCATTTCTGCAAAACAGAACAGGAGCAAAAACCATACACACTAGGACTGAAATACAGATGAAGGCAAAGTTTTGTTACAAACCTGTTTTCGACATACAGTGAGAAATGTCCATTGTACAAAACTTAGTGACTGAGCTACAATTAATTTAAGATTATCCCAGCAATGCAAATACAACTCAGAACAGCTCAATGGTGTAAGATTTTCCAATGGTACTACAGCAGGAGGCTACTGAGTTTTTAGAAGCAGTTTGACTTATTGTCCCTTGATCAAAGCCTGCATTTGTACTTTAAGTGTTCGCTGGTTACAAGTCTGTTACACACTGAAGCCTTCAGCACAGTGAAGTACTCCTTGGTGTTCTCTCATCTGTCTCCTAGCAGCTTTCCTTTAGCAAGAGGCTGGGTTGAGCAGCTGCTCCCATAGAAAACACTGTTGTCAGTCTTTGTTCTTCTTGCAGGGGATGCTTTAGTAAGAAACATCTGGCAGTATCCAGCATTGAAAATACTGTCAGCTGTGTTGCCTAACCAAACTTGGAAAACCAAATTTGCATTTCCTAGTTGGTAATAGACTTTGTGCCCAGTGGGTTGTTTAAGAGTAAGTAAAAATCCATAAACATTAACAGTGATGTTAACACTTTACGGGGCGGGGGGGAAGGGTGTGGCAAAAAATCAAAGTTACTAGTTTTTGAAGTTTAGTCTATGTTATATTTGATTACTGGGATACCAGTACAATGAAAGTGGAGGAATTTCAAGAATAATTTTGAAGTTTTAGTACATCATGTTGTACAGGGCTTTATAAAAGATTTTTGTTTCCAAAGATGTTATTGGGGTCCACATATTCTTTAACAGATCTCAGCATTCCCAGGCCAACATCAGAGATGCTCTCCTTCATCCAGCGCTTCCGCAATTTGCCTACTGGAAAAACAAAAACAAAGTGTTTCAATATATGGCAGGATTCTAGAAGCCAATCAATCTTGTGACCATGAATGAATAAACACTGTGTGATAAATGCTTTTATTCAAAAATGAGAAATGTTTTGCTTTATTTGATTTATTGAGCCCACCAGACTATCAAGCTCATTAAGCTCAGCATACTCCCAGAGGAAGACTGTGTTCCACACTGTCTACTTTCTTTAGAAACTATGAAATTTAGATGAAGCTTAGACTGTTCTATTAAAATAGGGAATTGGTATTAAGTTTTAAAAAGTCAAACTAATTTTAAGTAGGAAACTGAGAAGATTACTAAAAAGCAGAATACCACACCTCGATTGCTTTAAAATTAAAACATAACTGAATCAAACAAAACCAGTATTAGTTTTAACAGCATTTTTTTTTTTAAAGGAGAAGGCTTAAAGCCTAGTTTTAAATCAACAAAATACCTCATTTCATTCAAAATTTTTTACATGGGCTGGTAATTGCTCATACCATTACACAAGAGCTTAGTTCCCCATATAAAAATGGATATTCGCAACATATACCAAATACAAAGCAAAGCTGAAACACCAGCCAGTTAAGAACTCATTTCAGTAGTCTCACAATAGTTCTCTTAAATGGCCGAGTATTCACATACTAATTAACCAAGACATCAACTCTAATTTAACAGATCATTCAAAATAAAGGACATTTTTTCATTAAACACACTTTAGCATTTAACTTGTCAGCCTGAAACACAATCCATTTGTCAGTATGATGTGATATAGTAAAGGTTTGAAAGACAGATGCTTTAAGAGTGTCTGAAGCTAAATTCAAGCCATCTTTTGTGCCCTGTTCTCAGGGTAACCATCAAACTGTCATCAGAATAATAAATTACAGGGACACCTCTGGAGAACAGAGTATATTTGTTTATACCTTAAGGAATATGAGCTAGTCACAATGCCAACTGAAAAAGCAAATGTGAGAAAGAATAAAATTTGCAGTTTGCTAGAAAACAGAACTATTAGCAGCATGCATGTCAAGAGCAAAAGATCATAACTGAAGGACAAAAGAATGTCACATGGTAGGAACTGTGATTGTATTTTGCAGTCCAGCTCAAGAAAAAAATCCCCATCTGTACCATCACTGCAATTTGACTGTCTGAGCAAGTTCACATAATTGAATTTTATCTGGGGATTCTTTAATGCTACTACAAAAAAAAAAAAGAATCATGGATGTGGATTGACCATCACCTCAAGTCACTCATACTGGCTCTAACACAAGCAGCTGAAGAACAGTCATTACTATTCTCAACTGTTATCTGTAATATAGTTTCAGTGATTGTGTCCTGTGGTTATGGATGTAATTGTCCTGAAAAGACTGCAAACAACTGCTCCAACAAGATGGAGCACATTAGAATCACAGCAGGATGCCCAACAGCTAGCATGCCTGCCTCTTTTACACCTCCAGTAATAATGCAATTCCACAAGGAACTGAACTACTGTCTGAGAGCAGCACCAAACAGTCACTGCATATTTAATGAAGTCGCTCAGCAAGTGCTGGAAAACAGAAGGTGCTTGGAGTGCATCATTAGTTCTGTCAAAGTGATAATTTACACATCTATCTTGTCAAATTTTCTATGGTTTATACTTTTGCAATAATAAATCTAACATACATTTGATTAGTGAACTGGAAAGAAAAAAAAGCTGTACTACAGTTACTAGCAGTCCTTCACAAACATGTTCAATGAAAAGATTTTAACCCCTTGCTAACAGTAGGTTGAGCCCCTGCACCTACTGTTCATGTCAATAAGATATACATGGATTTTTCAGCTACTCAAGTTTTCATGAGAGTTAAAATGTTGAAGCAATACTGCTCATAGAATTCTAAGCTGGTCCATCTGATTAAATGGAAAATAGACCAAGTGAAGGAAAGGCGCTCTGCAGATGAGAGCAACACCTAGAAAAGCAATGTTTGTATTCGTTTCACTTCGTGTTAGTGCTGCCATGTAAATATTCTGTTCCTCCTCCATAGGATGATCCAGTTATCTTCAAGGATGAGAAGGTAAAAGGAGAAAGAAAATGCCATTATAGTAAGAGATGTCACCATGAACATAATAATTACAGGCAGCAAAATTGTGTAACTCCACTCTGAGCCTAGCCAAAGAACAGCTTTGGGCTCAAGAAAGCCTTAATTTTCCCAACAAAATGTCCCAGTTAAGCCTGATCTTACCACAGACTAGAGAAACCCACTTGAAAATGTTTCTAGCCTAGAGAAAACAGACCTTCTAGTTTTAGGCCTAGATGATGCTATTAATATAGAAATGCCATGAGAGAGCACAGAACCAGATTTTATCCAAGCATTACCACTTATGGTCTCTCAGCCCGGTGTAGTTCTAAAAAACTGAGATCAAATTAAGCTTATTCTATATGCTACATCGTAACATTACTAATAAGGTTCTCAAGTCAGCATAACATTAAGCTACTAAAAACTGATTGTACAAGTCGCTACTTGTCAACTCAGCTATACACACCATTACACACACAACCCTTGTTGCCCCAACTAGAAACAAATACAGCCCATCCTTCTTGCATCTTCTTCCTCTGAAGACACCTAATCTCGCATCTTAATCATCCAAGATCAAGTGTGACAGAGTTAATTTACAAGTGACAAGTGCCCTGTTCCTGAGGTGTGCTGAGCAGCCTAATACCTTAAAACATTCACGCTAGGAAGCAGGAGTCTCCAATCTGAAGCCCAGCCTATTGCATAGAGTACAAACACCCTAGCATGACAGATTATCTACTTCACACAAAGTACTTCGAACCAAAAAGCTAAGAAGCTTGTTCGGCAGCAACTCTCAAAGACAGTCCAACACCAATTTTATATTTGCAGTATTTTCAAGTTTTATCATCATTATAGTCCATGTATGAAAGAAAAACATGTGAGCTAGATAAGCAGCTTTTTCCCAGTTCTGATACATGCTGGTCCAGACCTTAGCTGGTTTCATTAGAAAAGTTGTTCATGCTTCCAGTGCCCTTTTAATCTGTTAGGGAGAAAAAATACACTTTGGTGAAGTGCAACTATACTCTATGCTGCTCATAGAGAACCCATCCTTCGAGAAAAACCACCAAGCAAACATGCACTGACATTACATTCGCTGCCAGAAGTGACAAGTTTCCCATGTGCTTGTTTTTTCAAAGAGAATTGCATTAGATGGACACCACATACATGCTGTCCACAAAGACAACAAAATGGGAGTACAGCTATCCTGGCTCATAAAAGCTACACTTACTCATCTTTCAAAGTGCATCTGGATGGCTGCAAAAAATCTGGCTGCTAAGGATGGAGGTAGCAAAGAGCAGGCAGTAATCGGTTTTCTCACTTTTGGAATATTAAGTACTTGGGCACACACGAACAGACTTGCAAGAAAAGTTTTAGTGTAGCTGATCGATCCCAGGAATAACTCTACACCCATGCAGAACAGACTTATAGCAGTGTGAGGTCCCAGCGGAAGTAGGCTGTAGTAGCACTGCTCATGGCCCTAGAACTCCTCTGCTCCAGCCCTTTCAACTTAAAGAGGTAGTTATTTTGCAGAACAACTGCTCTGCAAAAGGAGAACCAATAACGGGTCATAAGGACGGGGTTCTTCCAGCTATTGCATGATCTTTCTGAAGCTGATTGTCTCTTCAGAAAGTATCTCTCTGCTCTTAGAAATTGCTTAACAGGTTGTTACTCTTCCAGAGAGAGCTCTGCAATACTGAGAAAAGTCAGTGCATTAATCTAATACTATGGTAGTGCTGGAGTATATTGGACCATTGTACCTGAAATCTACTACATAATTAACACTTACCATCACCATAACATCTTGCACATTTTCACTTGATATCTAAACAACTTAAGTACTTTGAAGGCCTGTGTTGATGAATCAGAAAGTCCTCTGCATTTATTTGGTGGAAAAGGCTCTGAAGATAGCTATTCTATTAAGACTTTCAACAGACCAAGGAGGAAAATACAACCCTGTTATTATATTATTTCATACAAGGTTATTTCATGTCTGACAAACATCACAGTTTATACTCATTTTAACCAGTAGAGCAAGCTCTAGTTTTATGAAAAGTATGATCAGTCTCAGCTTAACTTAAAGGTAAGAAAATACTTTTCCTGTGTAGAGGAGAGAATGTATTCAACTCCCTCCATCAGGGAATTTTATAATACCATTTTTTGTAGTTTGTGTGGGTTAATTACTCCAGTGTATAGCCTAAGCCACAGCCTCTTAATTATGCCAAAAAAATTGCAATGAATTGCAGTGTTAAGCGTGCAACTGAAAGCAAATATGTGTGGGTTTTTTAGGGGGTTGGGAAGGTGTTTTGGGTTTGGGGGTCTGTGTACTTTTGGGAATTGGGGGGGGATGTTTGGTTTTTTGTGGTTTGTTGGGGTTTTTGTTTGTTTGATGGTTTGGGGCTTTTTTGTTTGCTTGCTTGCTTTAGTCTTCCTATATAAACTGCCAGGAAATTGATACTATACCTACATCTGTGAAGCCTGGGCTACGTTAACTTTTATTCTAGTCAATCTATCTAGAAAATGGAAGAAAATTGGTTCTATTACATTAAGTGGCTAAATGAGGGTATTTTCTTCAAACCTACAAGCTGATAAGTGTTTCCTTAAGTAACTAGTTTTAGAACATTTCTTGCAAGGGAAACTATCATTAATTTTTACACTGCTACATGGGTGCTTAGATTGGTAATACAGAAGGGATCATGTCCAAATCCAGCCAGCTTCCTTCTGATGCTGTACCCTAAAGGGGTTGTAGTTGTATTTATAGACCAGTCACACCTACTGATATTTCCTCAGCATGTTATTTTATGTATACAAAAAAACCCCATGTATTTCATGGAACAGGAATTCAAGAATGCACGGTGTGATACATCATACGGGTGATTATAGGGCTTGACCCAAATGTTTAGAAGAATCATTTACCGAAACTTAAACTTGAACCTAGATGAACTCTTCATTCCTAATGCTGCTTTTTAAATGCTAAGTTTCTAGAAGCTAACTATGGCTCTAGCAACTCTTAGTTACATGACTCAAATCTAAAGACACTCACTGTCCAGAAAAGCAGAAGGAACAAAGCTGTGTTTGAAGATATTCACTATCCCTTTCTAAATGTAGGACATAGTCAAGGCAAAAACTATAATCAAGACTAAAATCTCCTGTAGGAAATGAAGACAAGGAATGCTACAATTAGGATATCTAATTCCTGAATACATTTCAAAAACTTTTACTAAGTCACAAATTATGTCATAGCATTAGTTAAAAGGGACAAAGGCATGAGAAACCACTTCAAAGTTATACATTAAAAACTACTATAAAACCACTAAGTAGCTTTTCAGCAGTTTGACAAGTTTAGTGACAAATAAACCTACGTCATTTAGACAAGGCTGTCAAGATCATACAAAAAAAAAATCTAATAGCCTCCTCTATAATGATCAACTTAGGATGCACTGGAGAATAGCTGAATTACCCCTGCACAAGAAGTGCCTATCTGATCAGCTATGTACTTTGGGTGTATTTTTATAGCAACATATATGCCTCAGATTCTTTCCAAATGTAAAGTCTGTTCCTTAAGTAATCCTGAAACATTATCAAGTGTTCAATACTAACATTAAAGTAGGGAAACCATTCCTGACACTTACCAATTAGATTTAAATATTTTAAGAAGTCAAGAGTGAGAAAGACTTCAAAAAAGAAAAGACAATTTGACTAAAAAGTCATTTATATTGCAGTATCATAGAAATTATATCCAGATTTATTTAAAAAAATCCAGATATTCTACTCCAAGATACAAGTAATTGTCGCACTACAAGGATAAATTCATTACACAGATGTATACATCTGGCTTTGCTACAGCTTCTTGTGTTCATGAGATGCTTGCTGTACAAGGCTGGTATTGATACACTCCTTTGTTGGACTGCTGCTGTTCTTACATGTTGCAAGGTGTTATCTTTAGTGTAATCCATTAACAAATATAAATTAAATTCTTACAAATTTTTAAGTCTGAGAAGTCATTGGCAGGGGTGTGTGAAGTGTTCTCACAATATTGCTACCTTTAGCAAGTCTTGCCTAAAAGTTAACGATATTTTTCATTAGCCTGGAGGGAGGGGAGGAAAGAAGAGATATTGAGATTAAAATAGAATCTAAAGTAAAGTCTTTCTGAAATCAGTCTTCATAAAAAGTATCATGATTTCAGTTCTCACTGTAGACTGTAGCTATGAGTGTACCTACAGTTAGTACTTCCCCAGATGTAATTTAGAGCTTTGCACATCTCAAACTGTCATATATGACCACTTCTTCACTCAAGGACTGTATGAAGATTGACTTAAGCAGGCTTTGTATTTCCTATAGCCTCAAGTCCCAGACTACATCTGTTTTCTTTGATACACAAAACCAGAGTTAAAATAGCTCCATTTATCACAGTTTGATTGTAGGCAGACAAACCAGCCTGTCTGTTTCCAGATAGTGAAAACAACTGCTATTAATCACAATTACAAGACAAATACGAAAAGAAATTGCATCAGTATTTTCTCTTACCCTACACAATAGACCAGTCTTAGCAGTGCTAAGAGTGACAAAGCCTGAAGGTCAGTAAATAGAACTGATACTGTTAGGCTAATTCTCAGCAGCAGATCTACTAAGCACTGGAAAAAACAGATCTTGAATATCATACACAATGAACTGCCAGACAAAACCACACAAAGCAGAAAATATTTATCAGTATAAATAAGGCAGTCACACTCACAAAAGGAGTGTAAGAAGTCTAAGAGAAACCAAGTTTTCCATATCTGTGGAATCAGAAAGTTCAAGTGTGCAAGGGTTTGAAAACGCTACATAAGTTTTCTTTTTTCCTTGTTCAACATATGCTGTAAGCAAGGCTTCAAATGGTGAAGGCAAATACATCCAAACATGTGACAAACTCCAGCTGCATGCAAGTTTCCTGTGACTAAAAGTTCATCCGTTAAGTACAGCTGCCACAGCAGGGGACAGCACAATAGTACATCAAGGGGGCAATTCCGCATCCCATGTGTGAGAATTGGCCAGACCACTACACTGCCATATTAAAGATTTAATCAGAAGACAATAAGAGCATATTAAAATACTGAAACTGTTTTCACTCATGTTATCACCTACACATCTTTCAATATCCTGGTATTAGTAAAGCAGAGTCCACTTTGGTTTCTCTCACAAAGCTAAGATGCCTGAAAACAGCCCTAGCTGAAAGTTTCAAGTCCAGGAAGTCACCAACACGTTTTAAAGCACAGTTTCTGCCTTTCAGTTTTCTCCACACAGAGCTTTCTTAGAATTACAAAAATTGTTACCTAGTTTTAAAACATTAGAGTTCTTTGCTCTCATTTCTGTGGCCAGACAATGCCCAGAGAGAGTAGAGAGAAGAAATGTGTCGATCAGTTTAAAGCAGCTAGCTACACAAATCAAACCGACTTCACAAGTCTTCCTGACATCCGAGTTTACAGCATTATATAGGACACATGCAATCAAATTAGGCTATCTGAATATTTGGGAAAAGCATATGTAAAGCACCAGTATCACCAGTGAAGCATCACTTATACATGATGTTGGTTCTTAATATTAAAACACAAAATAGCTTGCAAAGAGGCTAATAACTCAGGACAAATTATTCCCAAACTCCAAGACAGAAAACTGAATAACCACAAGTTAGCAGACAGCAAACCAGTAATATCAATACTTACATAACATCAATTACACAACAAATGGTAGATTGCAGCACAGTCCAGTTTAAAGTCAGCAGCTCTTTTATGCAGCTCCTTCCACTAAGTGCTCTGGAATTAGGGCTAACAGGGCTGTTGGGGCATCTAGACAGTAAACTGTCTTAAAATTGTGAAACTCTCATCTGAGGCCTTTGTAAGAGACTATACCTCTGCACAAGGTTCAGTAGAAGTTGCGCAAGACAAACTGATCAGTAACATTTTCAGGCCCTTAGCCTGCAGACTTCCTATCAAAGGTTTGAAGCTGGTGCTCATAAACACACCACATTGTGTGACTCTACATCAAGCAAACCAGGTCTAGGGACACTTCCCCTGAAAGTCTGCCAAACAAGTGACATTTTCTAGAAAGAAAGTCAGGAAATTCCCACCTCTCCCCAGTAATTTCAGTTAATGCCTGTGAAATATTTTTCAAAGTTCAATTACAAAGTATTTTATGTACTCATAAATATTTAGCACTATCAAAGAGACTAATAAAGACTAAGAACACTACCTCCATGATGATGTGACAGACTTCCTCCATTGGCAAGTATTTCTTCTCTAGCAGCCCTCTAAATTGGAAAGATAAGGTATTTATTCAACAGCAAATGCACAAGATGTTTGTTTTTAGTGAAATGCTTGCCATTGTACTCCTTTAATAGGTGTATGAAAAGTTTCATAAGTAATTAGAGTACACAATACAGGCAAACATTTTTGTTCAAGTCTGCAGATAAATGGAAGTGGGAATTTTCCAAACAAACATTATCAAAGCTAAGACATTTAAAATGGCATTTGTTAAAACAAATCTATTATCTCGGGGTAGAATATTCTGGATCACTTCCCCCTTGCTGAAACTAAAATAACCTGATGGCTGGGATGCTCATCTGGAAGATAATTGAGTGCCTACCAAAAAGGGAAGTGCAATAAAGTTTGAAAACAGGTTCCCCTGAGAGATTCAAGATCCTTATTCAGACCAGAGTTTAGACCCAGATCTTCAAGACTCTAGTCAAGTAAGTAGAGGTACTTTACAATGGACAACACTTTCATGGGTGAAGTTTGTGACAGAAGACAAAATTTAGATTTTTATATTAAGAAATATTTGAACACTTTCAAGCTCTAGAAACTTCTTTCCCATCCAGCTCTGATATTAGTCAGACAGCTTAGAACACTGTAACAGAGAAAGCTTTCTTAAGCACAAGCACTGAATGCTTTTTTTAAAAAACACATGTATTTTTTTAGGAATAATGTATATAACCATACCTATGTAGTTAAGAGATTTTTTTTTCAGTCTGCCACAGTGCATATACTTGGTTGGCAAACTCACTTTGTTAGGCTAAATCTAGTCATCTACAATGGAACATATGCATCCAGATGGTCACGCTGCTTACTAACTCCATAAACAGTAATATCTAATTATTAATAAACTTTCATTAAATAAGCACTCAAGTATTACATGCTCCAATGCTCTAGATTCAACAGCACAGAAGTGTCAGAACTTATAGATAAAATTTACATCTGCTTTCCAAGTTCAAGAGAAATTTCTAAAGAATAAGCATGAGAAGAATGATATCCTAGTTATAGAGTATTTCTCCACATTCCTATTAGCAATTTTCTGGTGCTGAAGCTTTAGCATATAAACCAGAAGGTAGGATGAAAAGCAGGTCAGCCATAATCCTTCTATGTTTAAGTATTACATCTTCAAGGTAACAAGGATATTTGTTTCCCCTAACCAGGGGTAAGTATAGTGTTTCACCAAAGTGTTAAAGCAGAGAGTTATTCTGGAGCTTTTGGTAAATGTTGAAGCAGCTTGCAACTCATCTAACACAGCAGACTTTGACCAGCACTTATCTAGGCCTAAACAGAAATAACCACAGCAGTTAATTCTCTGAAATAGCATGACAGAGACCCACATATTCACCATTCTCTACATGCAGCACTATTAATAAAGTATGGTCTTGATAGTTTTATGTATTTTAAAGACTATTAAGTGAAAGAAGCAGCTTTGTAAATAATGGAACTAAGGAAGTCTTGTTTCCCGTGGATTTGGGTTTTGTGGTTGATAGTTACTGCCATCGAACAACAAATTCCAGTTGAAGCTTTCCTGTACTTTAGTCATGAGTGTTCATTTACTGAAGTCTGAAAGAGTCACCTTGCAGTCTTTCCTCTACTTGGATAAGTATTAGTCCCTTGCTGCTAATGATCAAAGCTTTACCAATGGACCTTTGAGCTCTTTCCTGAAAAATTCAGTTAGACTGGCCAATGGGTTCACTATATATTATTATTACGAGACATCTGCTTCTCCCCTCCCCTTTAACTGTTGCTCTTGTATACATTACCTCAATTTGTTCATAGACGTGAACAGGATCACTAATTCCTCTGTAGTTAAAGGCAAAGTAGAAGTAGACACATGCACCTGCATCATAAGTCTGTGTCACCCTGTTGAAGAGAACTGCATTACAAACAAAGCTTTATGGTATTAAGCCAGTCACTGTGACATTACACAATTCGTAAGGTTGCTTATCTTAGAAGAGTATCATCTTTTCTTTTAAATAATTTCATATCCTTTTTGCTCATACTTCATGAGTGACTCAAGGGCTTCAACTCTCAGTTGTAGCATTATTTAAGTTGCGACACTTGACCCTTGTTCATATAAGCAAGAGTAAGTGTCAAGACTAATCAAGTGCTACTAATCCCTTGAATTACTCTTACATGTAATCCACTTGCAGGTTAAAGAGGAAGGTCAAGATTACTCATGTCTAATACCATTAATAGATGCACTTTACTAGCAAGTTTAACAATCCCTTCTGTCCTGGTTTAGGCTGGGACAGAGCTAGTTTTGTCTTCAGCAGCTCCTGTGTTTTGGATTTAGTGTGTGAAGAATGGCAACAGTATGCTGCTGTTGGTTGCTGCTGAATTTATTCTGCAGTTTCCCAAGCTTTGCTGATGTGCAGGTGCAAACACTTGGGAGGGCACAGCCAGAACAGTTGGTCTGAAATGACCAAAGAGTATTCTATACCATAGACCTCATGCCCAGTAAAAGTGACGGTCAGTCAGTGTCTGTCGTCCCGTCCCCCCCCACCCCTTGTTGCCCCCTTTTTTTTGTTGTTGGTTTGGGTCTTTTGCTTCATTCTTTCAGCTGTTTGTTCCCTTGCACATTCTCTCTGGAACTTGCTGTTCTGGGATGGCAGCGGGGGAATATCCCTGCTCCCCGGCTGCTGCTTGGGACGGGCTGTATCAGTCATTGGGTGGTGAGAAATTATGCATCATTCATTTTATATATTCTATTATCCTTACATATTATAATTATTAATACTTTTCTTTGCTGTCCGGGTGAACTGCTTTTATCTCGAAGTTTTCCTTTCTCTCCCGTTCTCCTCCCTGCCCCACCACGGAGGGGGAGAGTAAGCAAGCAACTGTGTGGTATTCAGTTACCATCTGGGGTTAAACCACAACACATTCCTTTGTTCTCTTATTAATCAAAAATTCAATAAATGTGATTTAAGTTGTTGCATGGCTTACCTGCAGGTAGAAAGAGGAGCAAACTGAACACCCTTTTCTTTGCATTCTCTTACTATCCTTTCCTTTACATTCCTACAAAGGTCCAAAACCCTGCAACAGAAAACATTAAAGTATCAAATCTCCATATATGACTTTATACAACTTCCTAAAACAACTGAACTTCAGCTTCAGTAATATTTTTTAAAAAGTATAATCTAATAAAACAAAATTACTTTCTGGAACCAGTTTTTAAGTAGCTTAAATTTTGTTCCAAGAATAAACTAGTCCTCACCATTAAGACTTCACTAGTATTGCTTTTTCTGTACTTTTGAATAGCAAGGTTACTCTGAAGCAGAATATGTAATGAAAGCTCTTTCCCATAAGGACAAGGAGTCAGAAGTGTTCAATGGAAAATGAAGGTTAGCCACTTTTGTATGTCTTTACTTACTTTCTCAGCAAAACAGCCTCAAATTTTTGGCTAAGTAGTTGACAAATACAGCTAACAGTAGAAAGCTTGAGGACTCCAAGGCCTTGTATACTCTGCTAATATCATACCTTTGATACGTTGCAAGGCCAGAACTGGAGATACCCCACCTGTGCACTAGTTTGCCAGCTTGAAATGTTCTAGTTATAATATAGCAATGAGCTATTAAACCTTGTCATAAGCCATACTTAGTTTGCTTTTATTTTTATTTTCTTTCTAGAGCAGACTCAGGTGCATCCAAAGTTCTAGAACAACTGAAAGAAATCACTGTTTTTCAAATTACTTTTAGTATTACTCTCTCCCACGAATGTCTGCAGCGCTATACTATACAGTTCAGATTTTTAAAACATTTTACAGAGACTTAAAACTACTTTGCAGATTGACCGAAGTAATACACAGGAGACAGTTCATTCATTTACTGAACAAGCAAAGCTATGTTTTATTTATCTACCTTCAATTAGTCAGGAACAAGGTAACTGATTTATGCAAAATTATATAGTTCTTGTGAGTCAAAGTGGAAAGTTTTTGAAAGCATTTGCTTTGGTGAGGATAACTTCAAATATCTTTTTTTGATTTCTTAGATAAAAAGTAATGCTCTACTGAAATGAGGGAGGGGCAAACAAATTGGTGACTAAGCAGTTAGCACACTTCAAGATCTATGAAGTAAAATAAAGGGTAATTTTGCTTTAAAATTGTCCTCAATTTTCTTCCACTCATTTAAGATACTATACCAGTTGTCAAAGCAGAGGCTGGAACTTACCACTGCCACCAATTTCGAAGGAAGAATACAGGCTTGCCAGTTTAAGTCACCACAATTGCACACTTTCCACTTTGCATTAAATACTGTAAAGCTTTGATTCAAATCACTTTAGATCCTGTGTAAGAGGTTTCTGGCTTACCAAATGGACAGAAGCACCCAAAATTATTTCATATATTAAGCTCTGTTGCGGTCAAGTGTTTCTCAACCATAGCTAACAGATAAATCTTGTTGCTAAGATAACTTTTGCCAAAGATAAAATAATCTTTTCAGTTCTTTCATTTCCCTCCATTATTGGGGAAAGAAAAAATTTTAAAATATTCAATTTTTTTTTTGATCTTCACTACAAACTTTTCAGTTTGAAATACACTGCCGATCCCACACATGTGGCTACTCACCACACAACAGAGTTATTGTCACCATTGTCCAGCTTCCTGAACTGTGTAATTTCAAGTCCTGAATTTGTTACAGTAAGCTACCCTAAGGAGAAATATTACTGAATGCTTGCCTACAGGTCATTTACAAAATCCTGATATGTAATTTATGAGCAACTTCATCAAGAACACACAGGTGCAAGACTTGAGGCACATCAGGGAGCCTCCAATACACATAAGGCCTAAATTAAATTAAGTTTCTCCATGAGCAAGCATGACTCAGGAATAATTTGAATGAAATCAAGTACAAGTTTTAAGCAATTCTAAAGAATAATCACGGCTTACCTATCCCAAGGAACAGATGTCTCAAATGACTCTCCTATTACATAGTAATCCAGGCCCAGGTCCTAATAAATAGAGAAAGGAAATTATCACTAACATTCAGCATCAACAGCTGGGATTCCAGTGTATGCTACACAGCTAACAGTTGAGCAACTTTAGTTAGTTTGGATGAGAAAAACAGAGTCTATTTAGCAAAAACACCCGTCTGTCCCAGTGACATTAGTTTGGAATTATGGAAATAGGGTAGCTCTTCAAAGACACAGATGACAAACATTTTGATGTCATGGCTATAATGATACAACTTGTCAGACTGTCAGTATGCCTACACTAATCAAATACTTGTATCACTACAGCATCAAGCCAAGAGCTCCACTGTGCTAACCAATAAAATCTCTAGTAGAAATATTTATTTGGAATATAATTCCTATCTAGGTAGGATAAAAGCAAACATTTTGCCCATTTTACATATAGCCTGTTGAAATAAAGTGAAATTCAGTCATTTGTCCTGACCATAAGAGACAAATAAAAACTAGCACTCAGGATGTGCACACTACTCTTAAATCTCAAACAGTAAGAATAAAATGCATAAGAACAGCTGCAGCAGTTCAGACTAAAGGTCCATTTGTCCTAGAATTCTGATTCAAATCACAGCCATAAGCAGATGTCCAAAGAAGAGTAAGAGCTGAGTGAGCACAAGTATTTCAAGTACTCTCCGATTACATTCCAATTACTCAGCCTCTGATTACATTCAACCTGCAGATTTATAAGTGTCCTGGTTTATTTAGCAACTTCTGCTAGTGGATTCCTCAATCCAACTTCCTCTACCCTTTATTACAAATTATTTTCTTAACAAGAACATAAATTCATGGTTTTATGGAGTTTTGCAGATGAAGTTGTATGAGTAAACACTAGTCAGAAATTGAAGATATACAACCTCTAGGAGAAGTCTGAGGTACCATCCAAGGCAACTTGCATTTACATTTCCAAGAAAGCATCTTCAAAAAGACATCTCTGTTTTGTTATATTAACAAAAGTTTCAGCAGGTAGACAAAAGATGACCTACCCGAAGGTAAGCAATGACAAATGTCAGCATATATCCTCTCTGTCCATTATCTTCTCCTGCTGCCAAACCACTGCAATTAACAAGAATTTAATTAAACTTTCCCTCAAAGTAGTCATCGGTTTCCAAAGAGAATGACAACCAAGTATTATTTTTTTAAAATAAATATGCAAGTTTAGCTGTGTCTAAGCTTTGTTACAATAGTTGCAAACAGTAGGGTCTTGTCTTCACTAGAAATGAGAAGTTACCTTAGACCAGACCTTTAACTCTTTACATTTCTCTCTTTATTCCGTAATCTGAAGACAGGTGAACAGTAACAAAACCTTTGATGTCATCTTAAAATACGTCTTCATACATCACAAAAGAGCAGGTGACATAGTACATCCTTGATGTTCGTTTACAGCAATATTCATTTCTAAGTATGTTGGATCTGTGCACTTGTATGCTCACAGAGCAAGACTACCAACTTAAGATCCCAAAAGCAGAAGTGATGTGAATAGATTAAAAAAACCCCACAGCACTAAAGAAAATGGAAGCCTTGCTTTCACTAATCTATCAAGTTAGGAGCATTATGAAAGTCTGTTTTTAATTATTAGTTTCTGAGAACAAGAAAGTGCTATATATCCGAATCAGTCTTCCTAGAAGCTCCTATAAATCTGAGAGAGAAGGGTGTGTGAGGAAGAAACACAGACATCCCAAAAGGATAGAATTCATGCATTTTAGACCATTAAACAGTTTAGCATTTTAGACCAGATTAAAACTATTAAACACTTAATAGCCTTAACTGAGCAGTACAGACAGCACCCCCTTCTAACAAACAAGTTTCCCCTCCTTATCAATACACCATCTTGAAATACCAAAATACAAAAGGATTCACTCGAAGCCTTTTCTTGCATACAACATTAAAATAACTAAAATGCTCTTTAAGAGCAATGTTATTGTTATCAGTGAATGCTAACAAGCTCCTCACAAGAAATCCCACTTTATAAGCTTTTTAAGTAGTATGATGAAAGCACAATGAAAACACTAATTTCAGAAAGGATAGCCTTGAAATGGATAAAACAATCCTTATGTATATTTGAATTGTTGATACTAATACTAGCAATAACTTTTTAAGAAAGATAAAAGTATATTCTTGACAAATCACACTTTTAATGGTTTTCATTGATCGTGCTTAATAAAAGCAGAAGGACAGAAACTACCTGATCATTACTCAGCCTGCCACACCAATTAATGTTTTCCGTTCCTTCGTAAGAACGGAGAAGTGTCTGTAGGACAGAAATTCCCTGCATTCCTTTAACTGAACACAAACTCTTCTTTTAAACAAGCTTCTTTTATTCATACGCTCACATCATTTCTGCAAAGATTTAATATAACCCTCATGATTTTGTCTTCCCCTTTGTAGATATAGTCTAGTATTCCAAAATAAGCAGCCTGAATGCCTGTAAGCAATTACAAGGGCTAGTTTTAATAACATCAACTCTATATTTAGTCAAATACTTATTTTTCTGCAACACAAACCAGCTGAAGTTTTTCAGTAAAGTTACCTATTAAGAGTTAGCACAAGACATATTTATCAAAGGGAACATTCAGTAGCTAATTGATTATTGCCACTTCAAACTAGTAAATTGACAACATATCCATTCAGTAATCACTATAAAAATATGATAATCCTATTTTTTTCCTGGACAGCTAACTCCCTGCTTCATATGAAAAAGTTCTTTGAAAAGCATACCCAAACTTGGTGGCAATATCATAGACTTGCTTTTCATGCTGAAGAACCTTCTCTCTGTCACCCTCAAAAAGCAAGGTAGCTACACACAGTATGTTCGGATCAAATCCTTTAAACTGCAAAGAGAAAACTTTGTATTATGTCATAGCCTATGTATAGAATACAAGCAAGAATATTTTACTTCTCAAATATACAGAATGCAGTCTGGTTAATAAGTGTTGTTGCAACCAACAGGAAAGATTAATAAAAAAACATCTTTCAAAAATTGACTCCCAAAGCAATCAAGATTTTCCTTGACAGGACAAATATTCAGAGATGATTTCTGTCACCTTTTTTCTCCTGTTAAAAAGCAGGACAGACATAACAGCTGACTACCTATGCTGAAGAATGAACAGGTCTTAAATGCTTTGAGTAACAGGGAGACATTTATATTCTATAAACTATTCCTGTATTAAAGCAGGATGATGACTATCACAAACAAACGTCACTGTTCTCAAAACAGTTGTATCAGCAGTGTGTCACAGAAAATCTCCATGACGGGAAAAGCACTATGGAAGAAAAAACTTCTGAAGTTCTGGTAGGGAGCATATCGCAGTGGAAATGGGGAGAAAACTATTAATGGTTTAATTGTAATGCAGTCAGGCTGTCTGTATGGCTTGCTTTCAGGAGTAACGCTCAAGAATATCTTCACAACTAGTCCAAAACGCAAGAGCCTTATTTACTACATACCTTTTTTTTAAATATTTAATTAGCTCCAGTGAACTACCACTACTAAGCAGGTTCCAGAAGGAATGGAGATGAATATAGAGTTGCAATAAAGTTTAATGACTTTTTCCACAGTTAAAAAGGGTAAAAATTTATGACCTAGAACAACGTATTCTTAATGTGTATATTGACCAGCAATTATTTTCTTAAAGCCTTTCCCTTTCCACTGGCATTCATCTCTTCCAGTCTCTACTCCACTTGTGGAAAATTTTTACTTAAGCACCAAGCAAGATTATAAGTAGTTACGTTAAGTCAAGAGATTCAAATTCATCCTTTATGCACAACAGCTATGCTGAGAAAAATCCCGGTTACTTGCTATTCCTTTTATTATTCCCCTAACTGGACAGATTAACTGTACTGGAAGTTAACTGAAGGTACCAGGAAGGTCCAAAAAACAGCAAGGAAACAAAGTATCTTGGGGTGGCCCAGCCCTCCAGCCAATGAGCTCAAATCTGTGAGCCCCAGAGACATCAAAATTATATTTCTGAAAAGGAGACTGCATCCTACCACCCCAACAAAACACCACCATGAAAACCACTGTGAAACAGAATATACCTCCCCGGGCAAAGGATCTGTCTTATCCATTAGTCCTGCAAAAACCGCATAGCTAACAAATAGAAAGAAATATTGTTACTAGAGTTATAAACTCCAAGGACAGGAATAAAGGTCTATTGAAGACTATTTACTGTCCCTTCTCATTCTAGAACCACTTTATTTTATCTAGTATGAATCCTTTCGTCTATTCTGCCATCTTTTGGCTGTAATGCTCAGGTACCACCTTATAATTCTCTAAGAAGCACTGGAGGAACTAGCTACAGCGTGAACTTAATAGACAAACAATATCTAGCGCATTCATGTGGCAGTAAACCGTCCCTAACTATATGGAAGAATAAACCAGAAAGACTTTGTCCCTATTCTCTTAAGTGATATCAGTGAAATGACTATTCCATTCAATAAAAGAATGAAGTGTAAGTCTGATGTCCATTTACTTTATCTTCTCCTCCCTCCCAGGGAGCAATTCACAGATTAGGTAAGTGTAAAATGAATTTCAGTATCTTGGTCCCAGTAACATCTGCAATATCAGTCTCAGGGTCATTAAACTCACTCCTTTCTCTGCTCCTACCTTCTGTCCCAGCTGGGAGAGTCTCTGAAGTAGCAGTTGCTCATATACACCAGGGCACTGAGCCCTGATGTAAGAGCTCCAAATTGGTCACCAACCAGAAATCTCTGCATCAGTATTACATAGTATTTCTCTCATTTCTCCACATGTTCTTTTTCTCCTGCAGAGTTGGAAGAATTGGAATGGGCACACAACATCCCTTGGTGATACAACAGGCCAAGAAGCAGTGATGCTTGTGGCCGACTACAGAAGCCGTAGATATGGCCAACTAGGACCATGTCAAATTGACACCAACCTCGTTGCCAAAACCTTTACTACTTTAGATATTCTTGCACTACAGCAGATTGGGGAGAGAAGGCAAAATAATTTGGGGGGAAATCTCTAAACCTAGTAGGTATTCCCTAGCAAAAGAAATCTAAAGACACACAGCATTTTCTCCTTCAGTAGCACAAGAAAAAGCAGCAGAATCAACACTAGCCACTCTCTCTTAGGTAAGCCCACTCTTCTTGAAGATGTTCAACATTATCAAATCAGAATGGAATGCTTGCCTCTTCCTATCTACCCGTTATCTAGACCCAGGATGACGCAGTTTTGTACATCTGAATACTCATATTTGCAGGAACTCTCTACTTAGCTAATTTAGAGACAAAAAAACAGTAACAAGACAAATCATTTAATACAAAAGCCTAGATGAAGTCATTTTAACACCAGATACTTCCATATTAAAAAGGGTATTCATTGGGATGAATTCCAGACAGACAAAACACCAACACACACACAATTTATAGGGGCAATTCAAGATCTTGAGGTTCTCCCAAAATTCTAGTTTACTGTAATAACAAGGTAGATCGTGCCTTGATAAAACTTGGGAAGAGGAAAAGATAGTAGTGTTAGCCGCACTCCATCACTATTAACTGATGATCAGAGGTCTGCAAATTAAATAAAGTGGTTCCAGTCATGTTCTGTCACCAACTCACTGTTAGACAAGGCACATTAATTTCATCTACAGATATGATCAGTAAGAACAGCTCTCATGGAATAGCTTCTCAAACAGAATTTCATTTTGGATTAAACCACCTTGAGAATCTCGAGTTAACTAATAATACCATGTAGGATCTATTACACTCAAACTCAGTTGCATTAGAAACAGTATACCAAAAATCTTGAATTTTATTAATAGCATGCAAAGTTCCAAACAGTATTAAACCCCAAAAGTCACCTTTGTGATGTAGAATTTTTTCAGTCCATCCAAAAATGATGTAAAAATGGAAGCAACTTGCGGTTTAAGAGCATGACCTTTGGCAAAAAGTGGAAAAAAGTGTGTTAAGGCAAATAGTGGTCTTAAAATTCCTACTTCAAAGGGCAAATAAAAAATAGCTTTGTAGTCAAAGCTGCAAGAATCACTCAGAGCACTTTGATTATGATAATTAGACTTCTCTCATTTAGAAAATGATTTAGGAAAAGCTTATTTTTTTAAAAAAAGGCATATATACAACTGTGCACAAATATTTCATTTGACACTTTAATTAAGGCTGCCCTAGTTTAGATCTTCACAAGTATATGGCACATGGAAAATTTTAAGAGAGCACTTCATTAGTTTTTACACTATAAAACTAAGCAAAAATCAATAACCTTTTTTGAAGTTACGCCAAAATCACTGAAACCAACAGCCAAAAAAGGTGCAAGTTAGGAGTTAAGCAATTTTTTCCTTAACGATTATGTCACTTGTGCAAAGTTTTCTACATAAAGCTAGTAATTGCTTCCTTAATCACATACGGGGAACTAAAATTACCAGGATATATAAATGGTGTCTTGGAGTCTGTTAAATTAACATCTCTGCCTCAGGACTGGGTTTAATTGAGATGAAAGTCTTTTACTGTTTGTTCCATTGTTTTCAGTCACAAGCAACTTCTGAACTCCCATTACTGCTTCACTTTAACAGTTTTGCATCTGGCCTACATGCTGTGAGCCCAATTCATAAAAAAAGTTATGCACCATTTACATGATACTTCCTTCTAAAATACTTCACGAAGTATTTCCTCTTGAATAAAGCAAATGAACTTCAGCAATTGATTAGCCTCCTTCCCTCTTTAGTGAAGAGGGACTCTCCCTGCAGATGCACACAAACCAAGGAGTACACCTCCAAGCACACTTAAGTGAGCACACAAAAAAGCACCAGATAAAAGGACATTAATTTCTTAAAGCACAATCTGTAAAAAATATTGTATTTAAGCCTACTTAATGACTAAAAAAAAAAAAAACTATATTAACACACCTGAAACTATGTTTTGCAGGTGACAGTATAAGCTGCAACCTCAGACCAAATCTAAGTAGAAGAATAATTAATTCAGTGTTGAGTTTAAAGCTTATAATTGGTCAAACTTCTTCCCAGTTAAAAAAGTGCATCTGCCTTCTGTTGTACATGTTAGAGAGAATAAAACACAAATGACCAAGCAGCAAGCAGCAAGGCTGGCCGGGCCCTCAGGTCTTACAGATCCCGATTTCCTTGGTTTGAAAAACAAAGTTCAACTTTCCTCAACGCTGTCATATTAATGCCATTGAAAGTCAAGATTCAACACTGAGGCTTCTGTGAAAAAGAAGCTTCAGAAATTCTGACTTCGTTCAAGTTGTACTAAAATAGAGGTTTTCGGTATCAATCACACTTCACATTTTCATCTTCTGGCTACAAGCGAAATAGCATGGTCTCAGCAAGACCTTCAAGTTCTGTAAACTTTTAGCGTTTGGGTTGTGGAACTTTATGTCCTCCTCAAGAGTGTCTTGAGCCAGAACACATCTTTTGCCCCATTTCCTACAGCTTAAAATGACAGCCTTCCCCAAGAAGTGCTCAAAAATGATTGTTCTGTATATCTGACATTGTCCTGTTTAGGTATTTTACCTAGTTGAAGTGTCAAAGTCTGTGTTCAGAAATCTTCTAGTAGCTTCCTTGACTTTCTGTACTTAAAGCCTACAGCTTAGTGTTATGGCATTTACTACATCTGAGCTTCTTTTAAAAAGTAAACAGCTCACTTCGGAGAAGTATGTCAACTGCCTCTCTCCCACCCAAACAATCATGGCCGCATCAGAATATTTTAAAAAAACCTGCTATTTCTAAGGAATCTGTATACCACTTGTGATGCTTTTATGAAATTTAAAGCATTCGGCCAACTATGAAGTAAGGTGCCTGCATTCTGATTAGGTTGGGTTTTTTCTTTTCATACTTTCATTAATACTCTCAGCAAGAAAACGTTTAAAGTACTGCATTGCAAAACTATCATCTCTGCTCCTTTACAGCAAAATAGAGGAAATGCCTCCAGAATTTCAAGCTTTCCGGTAGACTGTATGCCAAGAATGGCAAGGCAGCAAAAACCCACTTATGTATCTATATGCAGAGCATGGCTCTTTACTCACTGTTGTAGTTGATACTGTTTTCCCAGAGACAAAAGATAGCCACCTGTTTCTGAAAGTACACGTTATGGCACTATCTGGAGTTTGAACTTCAGATTCATTGCCTTCTTTGTCTACTTTTGAGCAAAATAATTACTGCCTAAACCAGACTTAAGGTACTGAAAATTAAAACCTTTGGAAACAGGTATTTGTCCAAGATGACCTACATACTTACCAAACTGAAACTGTGCATTGTCAACAAGGCGAATTGATGCAGGAGCACATCTCTTGGGGCAAAGTTAGGGGAATGAGAAGGAAGAAAAAAAATAGATTATGTACACGGTTTTGCTGAAATTCATGACAATCAAATTTTCATTTAAAAATAGCATACAAGAAAGCACACTTTGATACCAGAGACCTATGGCCATCATCATCATTGACAAGGGATGACTATAAGCTTGTCTTCACTTGACTAGTGACATCTATTAGGCATGTCTAGATACAACGCATTGAGAATCTTCAGTTTAACCTCAAGCCCACACAGGAATAGTCCAAAGATCTTTGACCGTCAAGTACTGAGTGTTTTTCTAAATAGCCACACGCACTAAAGATGCCATACTTGATTACAATATTGAGTTTATGTTGCTATGTAATCAAAGATACATCGACTTCTCAATGGATTTGTAATGTATAACTGTTGTGGGTTAACCCTGGCAGGTGGCTAAGCACTACACAGCTGCTCATTCACACCACACCCCCCTCCCCTCAGTGTCACAGGGGAGAAAACCAGAAAGGCCAAAGTGTGAAAACTCATGGGTTGAGATGAAGACAGCCTGATAAGCAAAATGAGAAAGAAAACACGCCAAAAGGTGATGCAAAAGCAATCAATTACCACCAGCTGACCAATATCCAGCCTGCAAAACTCCCCCCTCAAGTTTTATTTCTGACCACAATGCTATATGGTAAGGAATATCCCTCTGGTCAATTTGGGTCAGCTGTTCAAACTGCATTCCCTTCCAGCCCCTTGTCCACTCGCAACTTACTTGCTGGTGGGAGAAGAGTGAGAAACAGAAAGCCTTGACACCGTGTACACACTGTTCAGCAATAGCTAAAATGTTGTTGTGTTAGCATTGGTTTGGTCACACCAGTACAAAACGTAGCACTACACAGGCTGCTATGAAGAAAGTTAACTCCATCCCAGCCAGATCCAGTACACTAATGCTCTGCCATCAGGCTGCAATTAAAATCTGTATCTGGGTCTAACCTAGATTGTGCACTGTACAGAGATCTGAAAACCAACTGCCTTCAGTTAGGCAAGCTTCTGGTCATACCTATGCCTACATCATGTAATCTGTGATGGCCATGTCCAGTCATACTGAAATGTATGGATAGAGTAGGGCAAAATCTGAAGTTTAGGCTAGTCTTCATCTAATTGCATGGATATAGAAGTACTCCTCTATCACTTGATTTGACATGTTCACCCTCCATCATATCATTAATATGCCTTTGGTCACACAGCAGGAAGAATATAAAGAACTAAGATGCTCACCAGGCACTCTGACAGAAGACAGCTGGATGAGTGGTTTTAAATGAGACCAAGCCACCCTCAACCTGCATGTTGGTTACTCTTATGTTAAAGTAGACCAATACATTCAAGAAAAAGTTTTTCAAATAATTATCATTGTAATTACTACCAAGATTGATGCGAGGGGCAACAGAAGAGAGGGATAAGTAGTTCAGGCTCAAGTAAGCAGTGAATAGCAGCAGCAGCAACAGAAGCTTAGAAATAGAGCAACACTAAGTAGCTAATAGTGCCCTTTTTCATCTTCTAACTAAGCCCATAGCTAGAGAAAAGACACTAGAGTTCCTTAATTGACTTAAATGTTGATCAGCCATATGATTAAGCATTCCCAAACAGTCTGCTTAGGTACCTTTAAAAGGAAGAACAAGCACTAGCAGTAGAAGCATGACAGAACTGGCAAGTGCTGCTGACTAGCATATATACACGTCATTCACATACCAGTTTGAACATCTGGCTTGGAACATTAAGTCATTAATTTAGACCAATCACTGGAAAAAATGTAAAGCTGTGTTTAGTTTGGCATTAATTAAACCATTTCTTAGATTACTTCCCCAATTTGGGGTATACTCCACCAATTCAGGAAATATTCCACCATAGAAATTATTCGATATGTTTTGTACAGAGCAAAGAAAAGTTAGTTTAAGACTGAAGAAAGACTAGCCAGTGTAAGATTTGCTTGGAAGCATAGCCATGAGGAAGTGTTACACAATTTGGATACCCATGTCTGAGTTTTGCTACCTGAAACCATCTGACAGCACTATTCAGAAGGCTCTATTTAAACACTACAGTGTAAGCACAATTCTACCTCAAAATATCCAGCTCACCTGAATATGTGACTGTGTTTCAAGTGTTTCCTAAATACAGGCCATATTTTTCCATTGCCCGACTCTTGTTCCTTCGTCACTTCAGAGTCATAAATCCGACTGCCTTTTACTTGTATGCTGCAACTTAATTCCTTTAAATACTGGTCCCTTTTACATAGTCCTGAATTAATCTGAAGATAAAGTTCTCTGAAGGAGATGCAAAGCCAAATTTTCTGTGCTGAGATATGCAAATAACTCCCACTGAAAAAGCAGCCATTGAAAGGCACATCCATAATTTGGCTCAGAATATCTGACAAATTCAGAACATGCTCAATCCTCAGTTGCATAATTTCCAAAAGCCTTATGGATCACGTACACTTATTAGGTTCATATTATCTCAAATCCTTGGTTATCAATTGTCAGAAATACTAGAGCATCAGCATACCCCTAGTGCTTAGAATCTGTTCTTGAGGGAAGTCAACATCCAGCTTTCCTTTACCTGCTTTGCCACTTCCCTTAAGCAGGCCACCCCTCGTTCAAAGTTGGGGAAGACCACAGAGCCATACTTCTGGTATTCAGGGACTGGGCGAATCTTTATCGTAACTTCAGTAACCACTCCAAGAGTTCCTTCAGGAAGAAAAGAACAACCTGAGTAAGGCATTGCAAGATGTACTTCCTGCAAGTTACCCAACTTAACTGTTCACCAGGATGTTATAAGCTAACATAAATCAGAAATCCCCAAAATTCAGTATTGCAGTAGTATGCATTCATTCCTGACTATTAACATGGTGAATTCTTACAAGATCTCCTCTAAATCATTATGTTTGTTACTAGACCTGTAGCCTAACCCCACAGATCCATTTTAAACACTACTCAGAGCTGCTTAACTTCAGTCCTTAAGGTCTCAATATATTATCCTAACAGAAGAAATTCATGCCTGCATAATGCCACCCATAGACACACTGGAAGCCACAGCATTAAAGATGCTCAAATCATCAAGACATTACAGAAGCTGAATTAAGATGCAGTTATGTGAAATTACTGTGTTTATACCTTCAGATCCCATAATGAAGTGATGGATATCAGGTCCTGTTGACATCCGAGGTACTTGACAGTTTTTTTCTACTATTCCTCTAGGAGTTACCATTTTTATATGAATCACCTGTTTAAACAATATGCAATGGCAGTAATAGCATTAGGCACAGAGTTTTTTTGTATTATATTTATTTTCTGCAAAATGTATATTAACCTGGGTACAGTTCAGCTTTGTAGACTTTAGACATTCTGTAGGGAGCTCCAAGAACTTTTGGAATAACCTGAGGACTGTTACCAATTATTTCTAACACAGCATGGTTTGCACATACAACAGATTGTTTCCAGGACTATGCCAAATCAAATCAGCTGATGGCTACACACAGATAGTACCAGTTAAAAATTGTTTTGTTTCTCAGTGTAGACAGCACTTTGAGTACTAGGATTTTAATTCATCAGAGGAAAAAAGTGAGGGTTTAAATTTTGCTCAAGTTTGCTTTAGAACTGCTGTTTGATAAAGCTAATATAATTCAGCTATCACTTGTTACAGAAATATTTCTATTAGGAAGAAAGACATGAGTAAGCTTTGTGAAATAGATTACAAATATTAAATTTGCCATAAGACAATACATAAGGCTAGAAGGTTGGTTTTTTAAAATATTTTTCAATGGTATTGCTTCCAGCTTTATTCTCGCACATGCAATATAGAGCCCAGATTTTCTTTCTAATCCTTTATTCAATTACTTTATACCAAGGAAAGGTGGGTTTTGTGGGGGGTTTTTTAGTGAAGCCTTTAAATGAAGCAAGATTACTGAATTTCAACTAATGGCTTTAAAACTTTCAGGCATAGGGAGCTAAGTAATTTTCATCCTGCTCTGAGTTGTTCAGGAATTTCATTATATGCATTTTATGAACTGTTGATTCTGCAGTAAGTAGATTTTAGGTAGCTTATATAACACACCATTTCCAGATATAAAGTTTCCTCAGAAGGTAAACACTTCCCTGAAACTTTCTCACTGTGGCATTTTGAAACTCATGAACTGTTCTGAATCAATTTTCAATCCTATTTCCTCCTAATGAAAATCTCAAACTGTTTTAGCCTGAAGTTATGCTTCCATGATAGAATAGCCTTCTGCTTCACATCTCCCAGTATACGCAAAAATATACCATTCAGTAACACTTCAGGCAGTAGGGGACAGATGACACTTCGTAAGTGCTAGTAGTTTTAGTTCACACAGGCCTACTGAACAAAAACTGTGTAGTTCCTGCCAATCTCAGTCACTGATGGCAAAACATCATATCTGTGCACAGATCAAACACGTCTGAACTATGAGCTGATGAAAAAGTCTGAGGTGATGGGGATACATTACCTAGAGTGTGCTGCAGGAAAAAAAAAAACCACGTGTGGAAGGGCTCTTGTACAAACTACAAGAGAAAGCTGGAAGTTTGAACCAAAAAGGCAAAGTCCAAACAGTGATGATTTAACTTCAATATATTCAATATATTTGTTGTAACAGAAAAGGTAGATTTTTAAATCAAAAATACACTTTTAAAAAAAAACGTGACCTGGGTTAATATAGAGATAAACCATTTTAATGCTTAGAACAGATTCAAGAGTAGAATACTGCCATTCCCAGTCCATTACTTCCTTCTCAGGGTTCCTACAGACCACATGGTGGCATTAGATTTCATCATTGTGCATCCACACAGTCAATTAGGTCAGTCTACTGAGTTGAAAAAACTACTAGCCTAGGGGGAGGTAGGAGCATAGAAAGAGCTAACTTGCTGTCAGAGTTAAATGATCCAACTAGACAGCTTCAGGAACACGTAACAGGTAAGAGAAAACATGGGCCTTTTGGAATCACCCTAAAAGTTTGATAGGGCTATTACAAAGGAAGCAAACAAGGATTTCAGTCAAATCGTATCACTTGTTAAGAGAAATGCAATTATTCTCCCTTTTTCCTCCCATTATAAAAGAGTTAAATCTCCAGGCAGAATAATTAATTAGTACTATTTACCAGATCTTCAATGTTTCCATAGATGTTTTTTTTCATGCCTGATGCTCGTGTTGCTACCCATCCTCCTAGTGAACTGAACTCCATGGAGTCTGGTTCATGGCCTGTACAGAAGCCACTTTCAGCAAGCTAAAGAAAAGAAACAAACATTCTACAGAGACTGCATTTGCTTAGACCTCCAAATCTCAATATTCTAGGGTTTGTTCTTTTTTTTTGG
>KL262384.1:0-29533 GCA_000699545.1 Podiceps cristatus | reverse complement strand
GGGTGGGGTGGGGTGTGGGGGTGTGTTTGGTTGTCTGTTGCGTGGTTTTGGTTGGTTTTTTGTTTTTGTTTTTTTTAAAGTATCCTGACCACACACCCATTTATTCAGGCAGAAGTTGTGTCTTTGATATGTAGATGAAATGCAAATTGATTCTGCTTCTACTGTGCATACACTGTGCTACTTATCAACCTATAATAATACTCCTCCATATTAAAACTAAGAGTTCTATTGTTCATAAGAAAGTGTTAATTCAAATACACATGGAAAAAATGGTAACTAAGGAACTGCCAACTTTGCACAAATGCTGCCAATAAGGCACTTAATCTCTTGTTCTTTCTATCCTAATGTGATATGCAGCAGGTCTGCAGAAAATGTAAGCAAATTGCCTGTATTTAATTCTCTCAAGAAGTGATGTGTTTTAATATCCAGCCATCTGGTTGGGCTTCCTGTATGCAATGCTATCAACTACTTGTGATGCACATCACGCATTCCTGTACATTAAGTAGTCACTTGTTTCTCATTTTTCTGTATTAGCTTGGCTTTGCCATCTGCACAGCACCTGAGGTTGATTGGATGCCCTCAGAATCACAACACCAAAGATGTCAGCCAGGAAGAATTAAAGACCCAATAGTCTCACTTCAAGTGATAACTCTATTAGCATATTTGAGATGATCAATTTGCACTGACCAACTGATAACAATCCAGTTGGACATGGGTATTTACGTATACCGCATAATGTGGATCATTAACTACGTTCTGTTGTACAAAGTGTCTCTAACTTAAATGATTGAAAGTCACTTCTATGTAATGTCTATGGTGATTCATCTAGCTCATGGTGTTCTCTCGTAGCAGAGGAGCTTGTGGCATTATATGCTTACTGGTCACACATTAGGAAAGAGTTGGAGCCTGCACTCTCCTCATTCCCCAAGATGACAAGAAATTTACTTCAGTCACAACAATTTCTACAAGTTGTATGAACACATGCACAGCAGAAGACCATGCTTTTTAAAACTTGTAACTGACTGTACATGAACAAAGCACTTGGTCTAAATTCCTTGAATCCTGCTGTATGAATAGCACAGGCTAAAAGCACAGGACAGGGGAGAGATTAAGCCATCTATTTTGCAGATGCAAAAGAGCTTCATCCAGAAAATATGAGCATGTACTAGTTTTTCCTATGGAATCCTGATCTGAGTGATAATGCTTATTAGAATAACATTTGATACTGTTTTTTGTATCTCCATTATGCTTTTGTCACCTTTAGTCCACATCTATCAGCTATATTCCATAATCTGTTCTGACAAAACCAAGTAACTTGAGGCTTCTCTATAAAGCCCACTAGTATCTGGAGTTCTCATCCCACAGAATATAGTGTCTTAATCGCACTAGAGTCACTAGCTAAGATCGACAAATATGTGAAGTGTACATTAATTTTGAATGCCCCATAACACTTACAGCCTAACTTTTGTCAAATATCAGGTTTTCCAAATCTGTTATTTGTTATTATTAGGTCCTTCATTTTAATTACCGTTACCATTATTAGGTTCAGATGTGTAAATGAGATAGCCTACTAAGTAACTTCAGCACTGAGAAAATGAGGAACACCGTAAGAGGCACCAAACCACTGCAACATAATTCCTAGATAATGCTGGTAAAGTTTAAGGCAATTGAAGTTGGATTAGCCTCCAATCCAAAGCTTACTTAATACTAGCAAGCTGCAAACCAAACAAACCTTTCAACAGTTTCCTCTTTACGCAGTCCAAATGTATAACTGCTTTCTACCTGAACTTCAACAGAAGCCTACACTGTCATTAATTACAATATTAAATCATAGTTATGCTCAGAATGTACTACGCAAAGAAAGCACAACTTGCAAGTCGTAGCTTTAATCACATCCTATTTTCTAGTAATTACATATGCTGTAATTCCACTTTAAGAGTTTAAAATATATATACACACACAAACTTTAAGTGGATGATCTGATTTTGTATTCTTCACACGTTGAAGGAATTGCACTGAAGTACTCACATGGTCAGAGTCACTCCATATTAAAACCTTCATATGAATACCAGTTTATATTCAATACTGAACAAACTGGCAACCAATACTGTTTTCACAGTCAAAAACCTGATTAAAAAAGTTTTTTGATCAAAAATATTCAAAAAGTATTACTGCAACAGTAGCATTTCAGCTTGTAAGAGTGATAAGCAGCAAGGGAATACTGTCCCTTATTTTAAGTGAAAGGAAAAGTAGGGGCATTTAAAGCTAAATAGTAGTGACATATCAAACTACTACCCTAGAAAAATGACATTTAAATGCAGAGATTATTCTCTTTGCATTTTAATTCCAAGCTTGAAAGAAACAGATCTGGAAAGGTTAAAGTATTACATCAAATGATACATGGGAAAATAAAAGAGGCAGGAAAGGCTACCTTTCCTCATCATAATCAGCTTTGTTAGTCAAGTATGACAAGTTTTCTTCCAAAAAGTGGTCCAGGGGAAAAAAAACACATTCAAAAACCCTTCAGATATCTGCATATTTATAAAGTACATTTAGGCACCAAGAAAAGTTTAGACAACATTTAGCTATCAAACAAGTCAAGTCCTAGAATTTATTTAAAAAAAAATTAAAAAAAAAAAAAAGCAGAATAGTAACAAACATCCACAACTTGGTTGATTATAAAGGAACACTGAAAAAGCCCCTGACAAGGGTGCTGTGGCTCACCTGAAATTGCAATTAAAAGCCACTAGAGGTCACTTAGAAATGAAGGTGATCTAATCTTCCACTGGACTCTTGGGCAATTCTCCATCCATTTCTGCTAATCTCCTGTAGCTGGCCTTAATCAGCAACAACAGTGTATCTGTAACATGCTCTAACCTTTCTGAGGAAACTACCTCTGGCCAAAATATGCATTACACAGTGACAATTTGAACTTTTCCTGGTAATTGGTACCAAGTGTCATGCCTTGCAACCACAAGGGTGTATCTAAGGGCTGACACAGAAAGCATAGTGTTACATTCTATGAACTGCCAACTTAATTCTGGGGCTAGAGATAAAAAAATTTCAAGTGTTCATCAAATACAGCATTCAATGTGATATGGTTAGCAGCCATGCATATAATGCTTACCACACCAGTCTGCATGAAACCCCACAAGAATTAAGCTAGAACTCAATGACTTAGACAAGAACAGCTAATACGGAGAAATACTAGATGCTTGACAAGTTTAAAATACCTGTTTTTCCAGATCTTGTCCAACAATGCCAGCTTCCACACAAGCTGTTAAATTCTTCTCATCTATCCAGAGAATCCGATTCTGTTGAAAAGCCAATCAAAGTAAGATTCGGTGTTAAAGATTTCTGTTTATTTCCTGTCCTAATGCTACAGGATCAACATGCTTAGTTGTACAGTTTACTATTAATACAACTCCAGTTATTACAGCAGTGGAAGCTGAGCCCCCTCACTCCCTGAAACAGCTACACAACAGGTTACAATTTATGAGGTCACCACTATAAAAGCACAACATACATATTAGCCAATTTATACTAGGAATATTTACAGAAAGAATGCCGAAAAGCCAGAAAGAATTAAGTCAAAACTCTTACAGAAGTTAGGCAATACAGTGATGTTCACAATTAACATGATTGAAGGTGCCTGAATCTGACTATCTGGACAGCCAGAAAGAGTATTTTTAAACATGTTCCATTGGTTAAATAGACTGCATTCAGTTATTCCAGTTCAGCTCTTGTATGTTGACGCAGTAGAAGCATGATATACTACAGGATGTTAGAGTACATACATACTTTAGAAATTTAAGATACTTTGATGGATCATGTAATTTTATCTGATGAGACACACACTGTCCCATCAGTATTAAGCAGGAAAAGTAGCAAACACTATAAGTTACATGGTGCGCTAAGCACAACTGTCAGTGCGGACAATCCACGTGAAGGAGAAACTTAAATATGGTTTTAGCTTTGTTTATAGTAAGGATGCCACAGAAGCTTCAGCTTCCACTCTTCCTTCTTAAGTAGGCTTCCGGTGTACTTCTATAATTTTGTGCACTAATATTGTATAGGAGAACAGCTCTAACTTCCCTTTGCCTTGATTTTTCAAGTGATGGAAATGTGGACATCTTGTAGTCCAACCTAAACTATGCTTTAAAGCAATAGTCTCCTGTCACAACATCTGGGCAAACCATTTATTCAAAGCCAACTATTTCAGCTCCTTTCAGACACCTTCAGTTTCAACAAAAACTGCTTAAATGACCTAAGATGCTTATGTAAATCAGTTCTCATGCAAGAGCCCCTACATATAAGATGAAGACACTCATTAAGTGTTTATTAAGATAGTAATGCCTAGCCAATCATCTTAACTGCTCTGAGACACCCAGGTCTTAACTCTGACAATACTTCTTTTCACCTTCATTTCCTTATTTTCCCTCCTCATTAATGATTACAAGAACTGGTTGGCAGAGTCATTCAAGACACATAGAAGTGGTCTATTTTCTGACTTGGTATATACATACATATCTAGCTGACACAAAAGCATGATAATAGGAGTTAACCACATTCCTTTCCCACTGCCAAACCAGAATGAAGTGAAAGCTGTGGGCTTTGAATCAATGAGTTCAATGAAGGCCTGAATCAGTATTGTCTATATGGAGTAAAATCCAAAGAGTACATCCAAAGATCTTCCTCGAATAGGCACCTATCACTTTTGCAGAAAAGACCACTTTGTAGCCAGACACAATGAGAAACGAGTTTAACTGAAGCACCACTGACTGAGTCAAGAAAATGGAGCCCAAACCCACATCTTACCTTCAAGGCTAAAGGTGTTAGTAAGCTCAGCAGGTGCTCAGAGGCAGTAGAGCATTACATCAAAGATACAGGGCTGTTTCTGAAGCATCTCATTACCATGGAGTCATAAAACTATTATTTTAAAAGTATAAAGCTCCTTCATAATGGAAAGATGAAAACTAGCACTAAATTTTACAAAACTTCATTTCTAGACTGCCATAAAGCTATGTATTTCACGTTCTCAAGATGCTAGCTACACAAAAATCTAGGGTGTGTTTTTTTTTCTTTAATGTTCATCCTTCAAGTTGATTTATAGATATCAGGTCACCTTACCAACCTTTGATTTAAGTATTTTTAAGCCTAAAAAGAGTAGTATCATTTGCAATAACAAATAACTTCCTCCTAGCCTTTCATTTAACCTCAGATACCTGTTCCAGTAAAGAATAATAGTAGCTTCCTCTGATGTTCACTTAAAACTGCCATAAGAAGGCTTGAGTGAATCCCCCCCCCCCTTATTAAATATATACAGGTCATATGAAGTAGTACAGGGCTAACATCAGCAAAATATCACTTAAACTGAAGGAGTACCAATTTAATAATGCATGGCACATATTAATACTTCCGTCCCTACTTTATTCTTGCAAAGGAAGAAATGTAATTCTCTAGTGATCACTATTCAAAGTAACCATAGGATAATCAAAAAAAAAAAAAAAAAAAAAATGAATGACATACCATTTGTGATGTATCCAGTGAGACAATTGTTCTTTTTTCTTCTTCGGGACATTCAAGGGCACTAGAGACACTTGTCCCACCTGCAAATATGGGAGAGTGATATTATGATCATAAAATTCTCAGGTAGTTTTTCTTCACATACCATCCCTCTCTTCTTCCTTTCTGATATTGAACTTAAAGCAAGATCACTTAAGTCAACTGTTTGAGGCTAGTGATTAGCCTCTTAAGGCTGTCTCTTCTCCCAAACTGTTTCATAAAAATGAAGGCAGCATCAGAGCTGACAATGATTTAACTGCACTCAATAACAAAACATGAAATTCTGTGACTAGCTCAGCTGTTTCTTTTAAGTCCAGAACAGAGTTTTAAAACAAGGATAAGAAATAACAAAGCCATTCAAGAAACAGAGATAGCTATGGCTTCTGTATACTCTTTTGAAATCTCTGTGGAAGCCCCTACACTTCTACCTAGGTAGACTTAAGTCCACTTACTAATACAAGAATGCTATACTTATCTGAAAGCAAGAAAGAAACTGAAAGGGTAGAACTATAAAAAATGGACAAAACCAAATGTCAAACTTCACTAGAGGTTTCTGATGTATCTTAACAGCATGTCGTAGAACAGCCTCTAAGATGACTTTGGCTTCCTGAAGACAACAAAAGCTATAGAAAAAGAGACTAGGATGCTAAAGATATCCATAGCAAGCTACCAGAAGATCAATAGCAGGTACAGAGACAGTACCAACTAATAAAACACACTCCAAGAGCAGTAAAGCCGATCACCTTTCTTTCCAATGACAGGAAAAGTGGCATTTTTCCTTAAATACCAACCCCTGTAGTAATAACTCCAGAATTTGACTGTAGTTCACTATAAACAGACTTGGAAAACAATCAGAAGATCTTTCTGTATCCTGGTCAGTGAACAAGAGATAGTCAATATTGCTGCTTTCAGCTGTACCAATTTACTAGTACCAAAGGTAACTTGCAGCAGTCTTACAGCTCTCCAGATATATCTGGCAAGGGTGTTTTAGGGAGAAACCAGCTCCATTAGTTTGGCATTACCTTCAAGTGACATGCTCATCTTCTCAAATAGTAAGCGTCCTTCCTACAGGAGCTATACTTCTACAGCATAAGCATGTACCAAGTAAAACACACAGATTTATACCACAGAGGTCTTGACAAAAAGCTTCTCACAGAATGAGCTCATGAAAGTCAACATCCATGTTCCCTGAGCTCTAAGCCAAAACACAGTAGTTCACCACTACTTCAGCATCCTTAAGAGGAAAAAGCATTCATTATTAAAACCCAGAAATCCTTTAGAAATTCTTTAGGCTGAGAAGGCACAGAAAGATACAGGCCTTTACCTGTACTCTGTACCTGGAACATCTCCTGAAAAACCCTTGCCAGAAGTCTCTACTATAACTTTCAAACTGAACAATGTCTAAAAGGAAATTAGAATTACGGTTAACGATTTTGCAGTACAGTGTCTGACCACAATCCTCCCTGGACCTATGAGTTTCAACAGTACAACAGAAAAACCTAATTTATACATGTTTGTGGAAACACAGCACAAGTAATGTGTCCAAAAACATGATACCTCTAACACAGATACTTGAATCTCTTGACTTATTTTCTAGAAGGCTTCCAAGGCACAGAGGTAGATTTCAGCTCCATATAATCATTCCTTTTGCACAGTCAATATTCAAGGTGTTGACATACTTTTAATGACTTCCACTAAATGGAATATAGCAACTTTTAATACTGCAAGATCATAAAATTAAGACCACACTTAATAGACTACTAAAAAAATAACTATTGGTAATCTGTTGTACCAATAATTCAAGATCACACATCTAAAATGGATTAAAATAAAATACATTTTCACTATTAATGTTAAACAGATTTGAGATTTCGTAACACTTACCACCAAAAGGTATTATGCAGAGATTGTGTTTGCAGGCTAATTCCACAATTTTAACTACGTCTTCATGGCAAACTAAAAAAGTCCAAACAGTTAAAAACCAGGATTTGTGCTTAGTACCGTGATTTGAGCTTACTACTAAAATACTGCAGTCTGAAGAAGCAGCAGCTTCTTTCCTGACACCAGCAAAGACAGCATTTCAAAGAGTTAGGCACTAAATAAGAGCTAGGCTCAGAAGTAGCAAAGTTCCAGAGTAAAGTTTAGACCTGAAATAATTCTATGCTTGAAAAACTAGCTACTTCAACTTAAGTCTCCTGTTCTAGTCATGGATTGAGAACTCCTGCAAATTCTCAGGGCAAGATAGGCTACCAGTTAACAATTAATCTAGGTATCTTATAGAGCAAATCAAGTTTAAAGGTTTTATTGAAAATAGTCTGTCCAATTTATGTTAAGTGAGAAATAAGCCTCTTCCGAGAGCTAATAACATATTTTTCTTCTTGGCTGACGTTCAGTTTAAAAAGTAGAGTTGCTGGTGAAATTTAGTTTTTCAGAATGCATTCTGTATCTGGTCAAAGAAGGGAAACAAATTCTTGTGCACAAGCAAGGAAAAGGATCCAAAGAAAAAGATCAAATACAGCACATACATGAGTTTGTGCAAACAGAACTAGGAGGAATGGAGGAATAGGCTTACAAACTCTAGCTACTTTGTTTAAAGCCGCTCTGTATGGCAAGAGGAAAGGTAGTCAGTCATTTTATTTCAGTTGCTTTCAGAGCTGCACAAAATAAAGCTGTGGCAAGGGCTGTTCATAGGTACCGCTACTGTCAGGTCAGTATCTGTCCTCAAGTCATGAGATGCATCTTACAGTGCCTTTTTTATTTTGCTTCCCATATGTGATTTCCCACACCCACACCCCCCAAAAAAAAAAAAAAAGAAGGAAAACTGAGCTAAGACTTTATCAGAAATTTTGGGGTTTCTAATGCAGTGCAGCTATCAAAGTATCAGAAAGTTATAAAAGGTAAATACATGGATTCATACAGCTGAACAGAGATTGACAGGTACTTAGATCAAATGACTTTTTGGTTAGCTACTGAAGAATGGCACATGGAAAGTTAGTTCCCAGCGACCAGAGAAACATCATTCAAGTAGAAAACTCACATGCATGCAAATAAAGTCATACCAGTTTAAGTATTTGTATCCTTCTACTAGATAGAAACCAGCATATTTTCTGCTACATATTACCTACACAGCATTAGTTATGACTCTATTTAAAGTGGGCCTAGCCTGTACTCAGATTGCACTGCTCTTTAAGTCAATGATCCTTTGTAAAGTGTTCTGATACAAGTTACAGGTGTTATTTTTTTTCTTGAAGTACAGCATGTCATAAAACAAAGTTATTTAATACAAGAATTTCACTATGCTTCTACTATCATGTACTCCTTTAAAAACCAAGATTTATACTGCCATTTAGACAACTATTCTTGGTGAACATACAAGTTCAAATTATGCTGTGGTTAAGTCATGAATTCAGCTGTGAAACTTCAGCTGTATTTAATAATAAATTTGACTTCTACAGCAAGTGATGGGATTTCACAGGTACAACCTGCAATCCAGGTGTTAAACAATCACGGTTACCATTCATGAGAAAATTCCTTCAGTTTCTATAAAGACAAGTGAAGTTAGTGAACCAAGAGACAGCTGCCCCACAACGAGAAAGCACAGGAGTTTAGTAAACAATGGCCTCCCAGATCAGAAGGGAGAATAAGACAATTGAGGCTTACCTGGCCATACAACTATATCAGGAATTCGCTTAAACATTCCTTCCCTGAGTACAAATATCTCATGTAGGCAGTGACCTGAAACACAAACAATAAGTTAACAAGATCAAACAAGGAAGCATCAAAAGCAGCAGTTACATAAATGAAGTTCTCTCACCATGAGCTCTGAATACCCTATCTTCTGCATCCTGCGAATATGAGATTTTAGTGGCTCTAAGATCTTGAAGAAATTCTTCATTTACAATAGATGGAGGTACATCATTAACATTTAAGGATGCCTACAATACAAGAAAGTAATTTCATTAAAGCATTTCTAAACATGTTACAGCATTTCTATACAAAAGAAATAGTAAAAACAGGTTAACACTGATACCCAGACACAACTATTTACGATCAGAAACACAGAAGTTCTTCCTTATCTTCAATCACTGATCCTACATGTCCTACCTGATACTCAGCTGACTACATGCACAGAGGAAGTTTTATTTCAGTAGCACATTCTTACCCTTTTTCCTCTTGAGAAATTCAGAGAAATGCACTAGCTTGAGCGCATACTGAACAAAATACCTTTTTAAAGACTTCCCAAGATCCAAGACAAACAGCTGCCTTAACAGAACTAGACACTCTCCTGTTGATAAAGGGGTAGAGATCGAAGGTCAAAATTTTTTCAATATAAATTCCTCCTCCAATACAGAGAAATATATACTAGAGCAACTACCCACTACGCAAATTCTTCTATTTACAGTTCTGTTTCTACCAACTCACTTCCTCTCCTCCTGTCGTGTACTGGAAGTTAAATCCACCTCAGACAAAAGCCTAAGCAGAAGTCCAAAGCAAGGCAAAATTAAGTTTCATTGATCTCACATAACCAGCATACTTTAAGTAGACCACACATATCAGAAAGATTTTCTAAAAATCCATGTTCAATCACTAAGATGTAGGTATTTCCAGAAAGCCTCTAGCTAGAAGTCCTAGTCAACACTTTGGATAAAAGTTTTTCGTTCAAAGAAGCTACAGTGGAGATTGTGGCTTACCAGGCCTTGGATCAAGGTTCTGTGAGCCCAGAGGGAGAACCCCTGCTTAAGGTTTTCTAACAACCCATTCTTACAGGTCCTTACAGCAGGTGTCTCATATAACATTCTTACGGCTTTTCAAAGTGCAGACCTAGCCACTTATTTCTCCTATCTGAAATCTACTTTAGGTATCAGGCACATAAAAACATATTTGTGTGTTGACTTTTTAAATACACTTAGAGAATGAAGATTATTTTTACAGGACTGAGTGTCTGCCCTCCCGCCCCCCCAAAAACCCAACCAAAAAACATACCAAAGTCTTTGCAGACATTAAGTGTAATACTTTTAAGTGCTTTGAAAGTTCCAAAAAAAAAAAAAAACCACCACACAAAAAAAAAACCCACACCACCCACACACCACACCAACCCACACAACTCTACACCTACCTAAAGGAATAGGTGTTCTATTACAAATGACCGCTAATCAAGGAGTTCTTTAATTAGATACCAAACTTGTCTTATGACTAAAAACTAACTTCTGGACTTCAATTCCTATTTTGAAAGAAACTGTTGGTCAAGAATCTTATTTCTAGTTAGAGTCACTCAAATTCAAGAACAGACAACCAGAATTTTTTCACTACCCCATCTTTTATTTTAATACACTCTTAAAATTTAGAAGATGCATAAAAATTAGTTAAAACATAATGCAGTGCTTTCAAACTTCTGTCATGAAAACCTTGGTGGCAACTTAACAGATATCACCTTCAAGTCAAATAGAACAACATTCTTGCATTTTTCAGGAAAGACTACAGGCCGCCTAATGATGCCAGATAGAGCTTGCTTGCTTAGTCCTACCACCATGAAGTATTTTGTACAAAGTGTTCCACATAGTCAAAGAAACTTAAACATTTCTTTGATGAGCCTAGCCTATGTTCCTTGGTAAGTACAAAGAGCAAACAGCAAAACTAAACTGACTTTTCTTTCACCTTCTGAAGCGTCAGTCTTCTACAAAAAAGCAGACCCACCCATCTAAGCTTTCTTTCCTGGAATGGAGTTTTTATCTTTGCTCTACATAACCTCCGGAACAACCAATACTTTTTGCCAACACGTGTCTTAAGATAAAAACTTAAGAGAATAGCACCAGTTACCAAACTAACAGAAAGGGAAACGGAGATTAATAGTCTCCCATCTGCCACCACAGCAGCAGTCTATTCTGAATGGGTTGAATCTCAATGCAGTGAGAACTGAAGAAAAGAAGATTTAACCTTCAACAGGAGAGTTTTCTAAAAGATCCATGATGATGGAATTTACCTACCAGTATCTACCCTAGAAGAAACTATGTAAGGTTATGTAGAAATTGAGTACTTATAGGGAGAATTCAGAAAGCAGTATCTGCATAAGGTATGTTCATGACTGAAGCTAACAACATTTAGAGGTTGAAAAGGATAGTATCAAGTGTTTGTTTTAGAGTTTTCTGCTGGGACACATAACATAAGGAAAATATAATTTTTAATTATTTGTCTTCTGGAAAAAAAAATATTTGCTGTTCTGACTTGCTTTAAGGATAATACTTCTTGAAATAAGGTGTCAGACACCTGAGAAAAAGGTTTTTCCCCTCTAACATATACTCTTTGTCACCAACAAACACATAAATTGAGATTAAGTGTTGCCCAGGTGAGAGGTACACCACAACTTAGAGATCATGGGTTTAGGGGTCAGTCACAGTAAGCATAGAGAAAGTCAGGTCTTGGATTGCTGCTCTTAGCCCCTACTATTTTGCTGTTAATGCACATTCACACAGTGCTGTTTGCTAACCCACAAAGCAGAGCCCTGACAGAAACTTGTGAAACACTGAAAACAAGTGGGTACAAAATAAAGATCTTTAGCCACTTTAAAAAAAGTCTTTGCTAGCTGAGCTTACATTTTCTATTTTAAATTTTAGTTTCTTCATGGATTTCTATAGACAGAACTTTCATATCATTTGAAGTTGAACACCAAATGCTTTGTTCTCCGTAAGAGGGACACAAACTACTTAGAGCTATAAAACTATCTGCAAGGAATTAAGTTTCTTGATTTTTATGTCTCTTCCACAATTATTTTAATCCTTTAGTTTTCAAGACTGAAGAATTAAGATTTATCTATATAATTCTTACACGCACTGCCAAACAAAAATATACATTTATTCTTATGTGACTGAAATATTAAGATTTGTGCACTGAAAGCCTAGATGAGAAGCCTATGCGAACTAGGTCTAAACTACTGTCTGTGGTAAGTCTAGTCTCAAAAAAGGAAAAGAAATGTCATCAGGCCTTAAGCATCACAGGAGCATATACATTTACTGTTGTTAATTCTAACAGAAAAATGGTATACAACAGGGAAACCTCCAGTCTTATAGAACAGAGGCAGCAAGAGATAAGACAAAGATAAATGGACCAAGAGATTCCTCTCCTACTACTGTTCCTGTACTCAAGTTCCTTTATGCTCTGATGATAGTAGTAGTTGAAAAAAACAATATAGCATGACAACCTGAAATATAAACTAGGAACTATGACAGAGACATGGAAACAGGAGACCTGCATGTAGTAGTTTAGAATAGCTATGTGAAGTCCAGATACATACTGGAGAATCTTTATAGTCCTGTTCTGTGCCAAGGTAGTCAGCCTGTTTCAGACCGCAACAAGAACATCAGAACCAGAGGGGCACAACAAAACAGGAATGCATTCAACATTGCTGGCAGATACCCTGAAAAGCTGATTCCACAGCATGTCTTGCAAAACAAGATACTATTCAAAAATTTACCCCTGTCCTCAGACTCTATTTTGTTTTATTTTGTCTATATTTCCTCTACATGAAGAGAGGGAACACCACCTGTCAGGACCTCTGGTCACAGCAAATTAAAGCAGCTGCCAGTTAAAACCGATCCTGATCAAGGAAAACACATCAAATTTTTTTCCAAAATATACTGGCAGATAGAGATCCTGCAAGTCATAGCAGATGGAAGACTGTCTTGATTAACAGAAAACTGAAGAAGTGCGTGAGTTTTCAGGCTCTATGCGATCACCAACTTCAGAGAAAATGCAATCTTGGACTCACTCAAGAAATGGGTAGCACTGTTACCCAAAGCAGGGCTGCTATAGTCACTGTACAAGCACAGCTTGCTTTCAAACTGCTTAAGCAGCTATCTAGTGAAGGAACCTGGTCTCCCGACTCTGACATGAGTTACTCTTCTTGAAAAGCAAAATATGGATGCTTCACAAACCCCAGAACATTCCAAATGTGTTTTTCTGAAAACATTCAGAGCAATCTTGAATATTCTGGTAGCCAGTTTTCAGCACCCAAACACATAAAGAGATTACTGTCAAATAAGAACTTGAATATCATTAAATACACTGAAAACACATCACAGTTTAACTTCACTGTATCTTCTTTGTTATCATGAACAACATTGAAGTTGCATCAACAATTCCCTCTAGGCTAACAGTTTGTATAGTCTTGAAAAGCAACCTACATAACAAGGACAAAAGAACCTCCCTGTGCTGGAGACGCATTCCAGTAAAAGTACTACCAGTTAACCTGGAACCACAAGTCATGCTGAGTCATTGAACGTTTCACATAGAACACTTTTCAAGAACTAAGATATTAATACACTATATTTAAAGTCATGTGCAAGGTGACCTTCAGGACAACAGCTGAATCATCTTTAACAATGTGGTCTTGATTATCACCAAGATTAATGTTCAAGGGAACTGGTTCAGCTATTTACTTACTCTAGAGGTAGTTTTGTGCTCCAGACTTGCTCCAAAGGTTTTTTCTATCCATTCCTTAAAAGTTGGTAATACCATACCACCTAATCTGTACCTGAAAAGTCAATATTACATAGGGTCATTTTAAATTAAAAGACTGTATGTCAGATACACTTTTGATTCTATGTATGCACAAATAGTTACGTTTTAAATCAAATTCTTTACCTACAAGCCTGCAAAGCTTCTCCACATTTAGTTTTCGTGCAACTGTACATTTCACTGTATTTAACTGTTTTGTCCTTCACACAAAATCAAATCAATTGTCAGTGTCATAGGTATTATTTTCCTTCATGATCTTTGGGAGTTGTGGCATAAGGCTTTTCAGACATCCCACCTCCCCCATCTTTACTTTTCAGAAAGGTCTCTCCTTTTCAGTAGTGCAGAAAGTAGTGTCACAGCTTACATGCCAGTTACAGGTAGAGGCCAAGTGTGTATGGACACACTGCAATATAAACAGCCGTCTCAGACACACAAACCTAGCTCTGTACACCTTACAAGTTTTGAAGAAAAACAGTGTTAAAGATTCTTCCCTCATCATCAGAATGCACTGGAATTCCTCAAGCAATGTGAATTTATTTCTGTCGCAAACTCTTTGGCAAGAGCTCAGCCACGTGACAGATGAAGACTTGCAGACAAGGGACAGGGAAGCTGTTTGTGAACATGTGTACCACATATGAAAACAAGTAAGGCTGGGGACACACTTAAACAAGTAGAAACTATTGCTATTAATTGTATACATATACACACCTTGTGCATGTTTATGTATGCACAAGTACTCTCTGAGAAGAGAAAAAGGACCTTTCTTTGCTACTAAAAGCATTCAGCAGCTGAGAATCCTTACTATAGTTTGCACCTGGGTCACTGCAGTATGCTTCACAGATCTTCCTTCTAAGACTATTCAATCACTGTTAATCCAACTATGACCCTGTCCTTCACAGCTGTTGCAACCAACTTTACAACTAAGTCACCTATTACGCAGATCAATTCCTTTTGTTTCCTCACATCAACTACCTTCCAGTTCTCCTATTGCAAAACACCCTTCTCTGTTCCTAGAGATAAAAGGTTACAACCACATCTCAACTCAAGCTAGACTCTTCAGCTTGGAAGACACCATTCAGTTGTTCTTCCTATGACAGCTATTATTGTATCATTATACTTATGTGAAAGTTAATTCTATGAAAAGCAAGGTGTGATAAGCAATAAAAGTTTAATGCATTTGCATCAGAAGTTTGCAACAAAGGTACAGAGACTCAAGTCAGCTTGGCGTGTTTTCTTCTCCAGACATGCTTTTTGGTATTGCCAACCTATTACTATAGCTAGCTTGCAAGGGTAACCTTAAATCACATGTGCAAAGAACAAACTAAAGTTATCAGAAAACCAGCAACTTTTAAGTCAAGACACTGACAGAAGTCACAGCACAGAGGGAGTTAGTGAATTTACTGCACAGAATGCAACACATGACTGCTCAGTAAGCAAGCTCTATATGCTGATGGTGCAAGCAGCCCCCCATAAGACCTCCTCCCACACACACCCCCCAAAAAACAAGTTTAGTTGCTCAGACTAGCAACTATCACCTATCCCTGGTGAGACAGAGTGTATAATAAAAAGACCATTTGACACATAGAAAAGCACAGTCTGTTGGGAAAGTCAACACAGCTTTCATAAAGGGAAATACTGTTTCACTAACCCTTGGAGTCCTATCAGGGTGAAAACAGAAAGTGAATAAAGGGGACACAATGAACATTAAATTCCACACTCCTTCATACTTCCACAGGTGTTCAACCCAAAAGCTACTTAAGAAAATACATTGCTACAGTACTGAAGTAAAGGTTCTTCTCCAGGCTGAAAGATAAGGTTAGGATAAGCAGCAAGTGGGAGGGTTTACTGATCACTGTCCAAGACAAGACTCAAGAGTGCAGCTTGTCACACACTGTTACTGGGACCAGTTTTACATAATGTCTTCATCAGTGATCTGGATTCATCGGTGGACTCTCCAAATAATCCACAACACGCATTACTTGCATATTTTGCATAATCAGACTGGTAGTCAGGATAGGAAAAAACATGGCATCTTCACTGACAACATACAACAGCAGCCAACAATGTTATGCATCAACTGGGCAGGTGTATCACCTCTTTTTGCTGCTCTGTAGAACCCTGGTGTATCCACACCTTGAGTGCTACATGCAGTTTTTGTCCCTGTATCTCCAAAAAGATGTCGTAGAGCTAGAGACGGTTCAGAGAACAGCAACTATAAAGACCAAGGGGCCTTACAAACAGAGACTAAAGGGCCCAGGACTCCTCAGCACAGCAAAAAAGTGGAAGAGAAGATACAGTTGAGACTTATAAAATCAAGAAAGCAGTAGATAGGCTGAAGAGTTATCGTTCACCTAATCCTGCAACATAATACAGGATTCTTGGTTTAAAACACAAGTACTTTACACAACAACAACCTGGAACTTGCTGCCACAGGATGCTGCAGAGGCAGACAATATCAGCAGACTTGAAAGCTATTAGACAAATTTATGGACAACAGATCTGTAAGTGGACATAAAAAGGATCTACATCATCTTTGCAGATGCCTATTCTCCTGTTTTCACTTCAAACACTCCTTTTGCCACTGTGACAAACTATTCCATAGAAACTACACTGGTGTGGTCCAACAAGGCATTTCTAGTTATCTACCAGTTAGAGAGGGAGAATGCAGACTTCGGGGGGGGGATGCGGGGGTGGGTCAAGGAGGACACCCCAACATTCTCCCCCCATTCTAGAACATTGACTGGTATTAAGTCAAACAGCAGCCTTGATGTTTCCTAAAAAAAAAAAAAAAAAATCCAAATCCAGCTCTTCACCTTTTATGCAGTGTGCTTTCAAGGAAACTTTTTCTGTGCAGCATTACCTACCCCAGATAAACTGAAGATATCAGATGAAAGAATGAGTGACAAAGTGACAAAAGTCAGAATCCTGGCAAGAGCAGAGACACCAAGATCTCCCTAAATATTATACAGTGAACTCAAGTGCCTAAAACAAGGCTTTGCATTTTAATCTGGTCCTGAAATTTAAGAAATTAGGGATTAAAAAGTGCTCAACATCCTAGTCAGGATTTTAGAGTTTTGACTCAAACTAGCATGCTAGTTTACACAAACTCAAAGACCAGGAAGGAATTTTTCTGAAGGTCAATACTTATTTCAGACTTATTTCTCTTCCCTATTCTTTCTTTATTCTCATAAAAAGTGTACTTTTTTAAACCAGGGAAGAGACTGCAAGACTACTTCCCACTGAGGCAGGAAAAAAAACAACAGTTAAGATGTGAAGTGCCGGGCTTACACCCCACTGGAAGAAAGTTAAGCAATCCCCAAGTAGACTTAATTTTAATGTCATTTCCTCCAGAAAAGAAATTTCTCAGAAACACAAGCTTGCTGTACAAAGGACTACTAGATAATCAGAAGTGTTGCCATTACAGAATTTTAAGCTCAGACTATAAAGTAGCTCCATGCACAATGGTTAAGAAACCTAAAACACAAATTAGAAGTTCAATAAAGCAACTTGTTGATGCTCAAGACATTCTCAAAACTGCCAAAACTTCACTGGCCTGCTGCATGTTATCCAAAGTTTTAGAACATGGTGCAGATTCTGTCTGATACTATTCTCCAAGGGAAGTTTAATCCACAGAGTGTATTGAGTTACAAAGACTACTCACATCAATTTGTCCTTATAATACTTTTAATAAGCCTTCCAGTAAACCACCCAGTCTATTTTGCTACACATTAGACTGTGTAGAATTCAGGAAAGATGTTAAATGTGGAACAACTATTAACCTATTCTATGAGATCAAGTTTTTTGCCTTCTTTGGATTAACTGAAGAGTGCAGTTTTTAAACTCTTCCCCCGTCCCCCCCCCCAAAAAAAAAAAAATCACTAAATAAGATACTGCAGTTATATAAATGTTCAACTTACCTTTTTCCTGTGAATTCTGCTTGACCCTTCTTATTGAAGATGAATTTGGAGTCATTATATCCCCATCCATTCCACTTCAGAAGTTCTTGCCTTAAAGGGATATATATATATATAAGTGAGAATATTAGCATTTCGTAAGCCCAAAATGATTTGCAGTTACATAGCTTTGGAAAAGAGTCTTATCAGATAGCACTTCAAGAAATCAAGTACATATCAAAAGCACATAGTTTAATAGCACAAAAAAGTCATTCTGGAGCCACAACTTCTTCAAATTTGTACCCTAAAACTTGAAAGACAAAACGCTTTATAAGAACAGTGTGCTTATCAATGCACACTGTACAGTAGTATTCTCAAATTGGCATAAAAGATGCTCAGGTTTAAATTTATACATAAATACTAACACACAAATAGGTAATAGCTAAATATTTTCAGAATGAAAAAGACTAAGTTTTAGTTGTTTGACATCAGTGCTGTAATCCACTGCCTTCTTAATAACATTCATTTGATGAGGTACTCAGACACATTTGGATTGAAAATATATTTTAGAAAGTAAAAAAAACAAACAAAAAAATCCAACCAAAAACACACACACAAAGAGAACTGCAGGAATCATAACAAATACAACTTGAGCAAAGCATGCCACCCTAAGAAAGGGAATATAAAAAACCACACAAAACAAGCCCACAACTGCCAAAATACAACCACAAAATTAAGATACCTAAGCACAACCATACCAAAACAGAGGATCTCTTAATTATGATAAAGTCATCAGAAGTATATCAATGTAAACATATTTAAGACTCAGATACACAAAGAGATACACAAAATTACACATTAATTTTACTTAATGGTTTGCCATTTATTTACATTAGAAATGAGGCACCAACCTAAAAACTGAACTTTAGTTAATAAAAAGACATCTTAAAGAAGTCTGGAAACAGATTATTTAATTTGTTCCACTATATACACAGAATGTAGCTCTTGCTGTTACATTATACAGTCAAAAAGTAAGACAATCAGGGATGACTACTTCCAAGGGACCTCATAACTCAGAGAGCACTGCCTCAGGTCAGTTATAACTCCAGCAACTACATACAAGGTAACCAACTAGGTGATGACTGATTGCAAAGGCCTTCATTATCAAGATAACATTAACGTAGGCTGCTGACATACTGTCAGTGTTGTAATTAAATAGACTTGGCTTAATTAAAATTCATTTTCTTCAAACTGCCTGTACAAAAGGTTTTAATTCCTCAAATAAAAAACCAAACATGGATATGTATTTCATTACAATTGTTTGAATAAGACACCTCAATAAGCCTGTGACAAATTTAGCTCTTTAACCAAACTTTATAGAGCAGTTTCAGTACTCAGTAATTGACAGTTTTGTGTTATAGGCAAGTCTATGTTGTTCTTCCACACTGAGGAGCTGATTCTAAAATTTCAGCCAAAATTAAATTGTTTGAGCAGACAGCTGTCCAGATACAGCAGCCCCTCTGTTTGGCTGCCTCCTCTCTTGACAGATTTGATCTTTACACATACAGTATTTGCCCAGAAAAGGGCAAGGGTCCACTCATGTTCGATAGCACAGAAATGCCTTGTGCTATTGCACTGACATGACAGATTATGAAAAAGTGTCCTTAATGCATGATATGCAGTCTTGCCTATTTTTACACACTCCTATATTCTATATATAAATATTTATAAATATTGTATATATTTACAAAAAATTCCAAAGACACTAAATCATACACAGTTGAGCTGTTCCTAGCTGTGAATAGGTTGACAGAGAATTGGCCAACTTAAGTGGTATTTTTTTTTTTAAACTAAATGTTGCCCTCAAATTGCAGTCCTCCTCAAGGCAAGATTCCTCCCTCTGCTGACTAAACATAGTATTTCTATACACCTGATCTCCGTAGTTTGTCAAATTCTGTGAAGTCAGAACAGACTTGATATCAAGACGTGAAAATCTGAGGAAGGCTCAAGCAGCTTCCACCCTAATTTAGAGTGATAAGTCTTGCAAGGCAGTGCCAAAACAAGTGTCATGCCAAGTACGATGCATTAAACAGGCTAAAGAAACTAGCTGCAAAATCGGAAGCACCAGACTGACCAAGACAAAAAAGACCAGGCTCTAAAGGAATTGGTGAGGTGAGATACACTGATAAAGCACAGCTTTAAAACTACCATTAGTCCTGATGTCAGTACAGACAGATACTTCCCACAAAATCCAGGAGAGGTACTATTAATTAAGGCACTGAATGAAGACCCAGATACGCAGTCTTTCTACTAAGCTGATTGCATTCCCAGTTGTTTGCCTTTAGAAAAGGCCTATTTTCCTAGGTCTGCTTTAAAGTACCTGGTGCCTTCATCAGTCTTTAAAACACAGAGTAGAGTTTGAGAGTTTTAACTCTTAAAGAATTTATTTTCAGGTTGAACTACTCCTGCATAAGACAAGTACACAAAGGTTTATTACTCTGGCAGATGACATAGCTCTTGTTATTGGTGTGATAAGAATAATCAAATAAAAATCTAACATAACAGTTCACATGTTTATAGAACAGCTGGTTCTAAAACATCTCAGCTACCTCATAACACAGTCAGATTTCCCCCCACTGCCCCCACATAATAGGCAGTATTGTATCTTGTGACAGGTAAACACCACGACAAATAGTTAAGCATTTAATTTTTTTATTCAAAACTATACTGAGCAAGTCTGGGGTTTCTGTTTGGAGATAGGAAGGGCTGTTTCTGTAACAAGTTATCTCACATTTATTCTTTCTTGTGTTCCACCATACCAGACAGAGTACTGCCAGTTCAAGAGCTGCTGTTTGATTTACTTATTGTAGTTCCTAGCACTTCATGCCTACACACTTAGAACAAGTTAGAGGAAATACTGCATGCAGCTCCCTAAAAAAGGAGCCCAAAAAGACCATATCTTTAAAAAACTGATTAGTCAGCTCTGATTTGTAATTGATAAGGCCTGCAGCGAAGACCAGGCTGTTTAGACCTTCTCGCATACCATTTGAAAGGTCTGCTCTTCATGAAAAAGTGCTGGTGAACCTCAAGATAATTACCTTCAGCACAGAGGAAAGCAGGAGACCTCCAGAGATCCACAAGCCTCCTTAACTGCTGAGGCAATAGCAATGTCATACTGATACAATTCAAAGACTGTAGCAGAACTTTTCCAGAAAGCGTTACATATTATTCGGAAGAGGTGCAAGCAGCTCTGCAAGACAGAGGCCAGGGCAGCACGCTGTTCTTCCGCAGGTCTGCCTCCATACCCCAGCTCCCCCATGTAAGGGAAATACTCTAACACACACACGCTCTGCATTTCCTTGTCTTCCCAGCTTACACTTGAAAATGAAAACTGTAATTCAACAGCATAGTAAGAAACAGAAAGCAAACAAGGAAAAAAGTTTTTCTAGCATCCCTCCTTCATTTTCATGCTGCCCTTTTGCAGCATTATTTATACAGTCACCATTCCTTAGAAAAAGCTTTTCACACCCCAGCTCCACTGCAGAACTCCCACTGCCCTCCATAATGCCCTGGTGTAGCAATTAGAGCTGCCTGCTAGATTAGCATCATGCATCATGTTTACCTTGGCTCTCAAGAACGATCCAAGCTGTAACTGAGCAATCGATGTGGCCTTCTACATTTCCCAAGGTTTTCATTCCCAAAATCTCATATTCCGGAAGAGTATAAAGGGCAGAAAGAATTGCTGAGCATCTGTAGAGCTAAGCGCACATATATGGAGGGAGCTTTTAATGAGTACTCAGTGTATCCAATCTTGGCTCTGAGACCAAGGGACTCAAACTACACATTGATCTGCAACTAATATGTACCACCATTATACCTACATAGACTTTTACAAATTACATACCCTCTAACACTTCAATATTTTGTACTATCTGAAATGAAATTTCCCTTCTAGGAATAGTTTATATCTTCATTCTTCAAAAAATTCCAGAATTTGATTGCTAAATGGTAAAACAACAACACATAACCTGAATACCTTGTATAATATCTGAATACCTGAACATCTCAAAACATGTTAAAAAGTTTCATGCCTCAGCCTGGAAAAAAAAAAAAAAAAAAAAAAGATGATCAGTTTGGCTTAGTTGACTGACATGTTCATGTGACACATGTTCTATGTGTAGCAAGACATACTTTACACAGACTATTTTTCTCCCCAGCCCTTTTTCCAAGAATATATATAGCAAAGACACTTATCAACATTTGGTATTCTTGCTTTAAACTCAATGTTACTGAGCTCTGTATTGTACCTAAACTGTCTCATTTAAAGACAACAACTTTCCTATTCAGTACATTGGCTTCAACAAAATATCAAGCTCACTAACCCTACTTTCATCTTTGACAGAAATATGGAATATTTTAGTCAGAAATAGTAGAAAATGATCAGTTCTTTCTTCCAACTTAAAGCCAAAAACTCACTACTGAAGTGTATTAAGTACTGTAAAGCAACATTCACTTGACATTTTAAAAATATGTATTATATATACACACACAAAATATTGCCTGAAGGGAAACAACCTGATCGAAAACAAGTTACCATGGAAACAATGACAATAGGAGCTGAAAATAGCGTGACTTGGTCAAGTAAATTTAAATATTTCTTTCATTATAACGCCCAACACCGAAATACTAATTTGACTTGACATAATAAGGATTTTTACAGCAAAAAATTTATTCAACAAGTCAAGTGTTTTCTGCATTTTTCTGGAAAACTGGTTATGGAATAATCAAGGAGACACTGGGCAGGATGCTGTTCAGGTCACAGCACAAGGCACTACATTAAGCCCCAAAACGACCACTAAGGTGCCTACAAACTGGACAGAAGCTCACGAGGTGGCAGCATGCCCAGTCTAGGGGGGTGGGGAGGTGGCCCCCGGCCCACCAACTGAAATAGTGCTCCCAAGGCCTTCAGTCACTCAGCTGAGCAGGCAGAAGCCTCCAGACCTAGGCTATTTCAACAAAACTGTACCTGACGGCACTCCCCAAATCTTGTGTTTTAGTGAGAGGCACGGTGACTGGCTGAAAAAGTTCTTGTCTCTCCCTAGGAAACTGAAGAACAAGCAGGGGGTCTCCCACAGGGTATCCAAGCTCAGCAAAGTTCAACCCACATGGAAATTATGCCATGGACAGATTTTTTTCAGTGGTTCCAAATTCACATCACAAGTATGCACTGTGTATACAGATGTTCAAAATGCACAACTGCTGGTTGACAAGAGTTTTATACTGTAAAAGTATCACCAGCAGTTAGAGCCTTTTATTTTCCAATGTCTAAAGCACATTGATATTATAACACCACAAGTAAACAAGGTTTTTTTCACTTATGATGTTATGAGATAATGTCCAATGAAGTATAAGAACCAAGATAAAGTAATGAATGAACTCCAAATGTTCACATCATGTGATCTAACAAAGAATGGAATTGTCTCATCACACAGACAAGCCATCTAAGCACATAAATACGAACAAAACTTCCCCCTTCTCCAAAACAATCTGAAGATCTGGTACTTTACACACAAAACTGAGACAAGCAGGCTAATTTAGTCAAAGGACAAGTGACAGTTTCATCTATTTTCTTCAGCAAAGCAAGATAAAAGTGCAATTCAACCCAGGTGAATCAAAGCAACTCAGGTGGAGAAAGCCAAGATGCTCAATTTCCTCACAATAACCACCAGCATTTTCAATTCCATCACCAACCAAATAACCTATACATAAAATACTCAGACACTCCTGTTCCATGATCCAAGAACCTGCCATTCTTGGAAATTAGTATAAAGTGGCAGTTTTAAGGGCTACCACATGGGTTAAGCACTAGTATTTATCTAATGTAACAATGCAAAAAGGTCTTGTAGGTTGCAGAGTTCTTGCAAAACTCAGGACACAGGTGCAGTAAGACTGAGGCAGTATCATGGTGCTAAGGAGTTGCAACAAGACAACATTACACAAACAGTAACTCCTCAAAGCCTACTTCAGCTGTATTTTTGGTTCTCAGACCACCAGCTGGAAATTCAGAACCCTTTCCACAGGTGACACTGGAAGGTCGCTCTCCCTCTCCTCTGGAGCAGTCTCTCTGCTTGGGTTATATAGTCACACTTGTTAACCAAGCAAGCAAGCTGCTCCAGAGTGTTTTTGAAGCCAGTAGTAAATTACTATCAGGTGCCTGGAAATTAGGAAAGGGAATGTAGCCCAAGGAATTCCTTCAAGAACTACTTTGCAAAAGCACCATTTATCTGGAGAACTCCCTGCCTGCAGTGTGGCATATCTGCTGTGTTTGTCATTCTTCTACTTCCCTCTTGGAGGATCTTCCCTGCAGCAAACTAAATGTAATCTCTCTCAAGTCTGAAGTCAAATAACATCTGTTTTATAACCTTAGACACATTCAGGTTCTGTAGCCCACACTTTCAGCAAAACCCCTGCAGCTGCACATACACCCTATCCCATTGCTATTCTGTTTGCTGAATATCTGATACAGCAACACAAACCTGGATTCATATTTACAGTTTACATCCACAGTAAGCACCTAATGCATACATGAGATTTTAGGCATAAAATAAGACTTTAAGGGTTTAGGTACTCCAGTGTGGTTTTTGGTTTTTTAAATAACTTTTCTGTTAAAACAAATGTTAACTCTCCTTACTCATCTTCCTAGCCCTGACTATTTTATTACTCTTTGTTTCACCACACAGTAATAAACAAAGCCCCAAGGAATAAGGAAATTTGGTGTTTCTCTAGTGTTCTTTCGTAGAAAACTTAAGCCAATTAGGGTGGATTAAACATTCAGGAAAGCCAAGACATTATACCTATGCTGCTCAGTACACACTTAGCTTCTGGTAAAGTATTCTGTTGCATAAGAATCTGCATTTGGCTACCTCTATTCTGAGATATTCTATTCACCTGCTACTTCAATTGCCACCAGTTGCATTTTTATCTTTGAAGAGATGGCTCTACTACAAAAATGCATGCATGACTACTTCCAGGCAGTAAACAATCAAGCACTTAAAGCTTTTTCAAACACTAGAGATCAATCCTTTGAAAAAAAAAAAATGAAAGCTTGCAAAAGATCTCCTTCGCCATCTTAAAAACATGAATTAATGAAGGAATCAATTGCCTACTGTTTATTTACTCAAGCAAAATAAGCTCAGTTCTTTGACACTTTTACCTATTGCATAGAGAATTTTTAGCATGCTTGGTAGCAAATACATTAGATAACTGCTGAAGAGCACTTTTTGGCCTGTACCATCAACCCTAAAGACTTGCACGCAATAACCAAATTTTGGATATAACACTACAGAAGCATTATGCTTGTCCATTACATTTAGCCTACAATTGATTTTTAACACTTCACACTATTTGTTCTCTACTAAGAGGTATACTAACATTTGAGGAAAGCCTAGCTGGCTGCAACCTGTTACACTACAGATGTCCTTACTTTACTCCAGCTCAAAGTAGCTTCTAGGAAATGCAATAGACTAATTACTTGGACTAAGAGATCATTATTCAGTTTAAATAAACAAATCAAGTTTAAATAAGTAGCTATATATACACATTCATTTTCTTGTACATAAGAGTTTAGATCTCAGCAGACATTAGGAAGTCAATCTACAAAATTCTTTCAGTTTTTGCTGTAAACTGCTACTTGCTTTAATATAATAATCCGTATTGTACTGTATATACTAAACCTTCTTTACACTTCTAGCCTGTATCTAAGGTTTTTCTAATAAAGTTTACTTGGTATCAAGTGATCCAACAATACATATTATGTATTACTTACATTCTTACAGATTTCTTGACGTATCATCTGCCTGACATTCAATTACTTGGAACTAGATGACAGACAGGAATTGCTGGTGCATATGAAGTCACATTTGCCTTCAGATTATGACATTTCCTTATATCAGGTTAATGTTTCCATATGAAAATCGTCTTACTTTATCTGTTCCTTTACTTCAAGCATTAACCTTGACTAGCAATTAACTGTTTTGATGCAACCACAGAGCCCCCTGTGACCAGCCATACCTTCCCTCAAGGCTCTTACTCTTCTGATTTGTTAAGAGTCTCTAGTGGTACCAGTCCTTTTCTTCTTTGCCTTAAATTTCCACCACTTTAAGCTCAAAAGTCAGCTATACCAGGATTCAGTTTAGTGTCGAGTGGTGCTTAAATACTTGTCTAAAGTGTTTATTATAAAGACTGCTCTGAGTATTGGTAGTAAGATATGAAGCCTCTTTGATGTTACTTGGTAAATTCAAGTACTATCAAGTCTTTAGGAATTAATTCATGTTGCTGCTTAATATAGTCATAATCATTGCCAGCAACTACAGCAAGAATTGCAAGGGTCTATATGAAGGTATGGTGATATTAATGCATTACCCTGAGCAACCTGGGTGTGAACTTGATACACAGCAGGCAGCTGCCTATACACCCATCCCTTAGTTTACCCTGGATAACAGTATACCCATAATAATGAAGATATCCACAAGCCTCTCTTCATCCCTCAGGAAAGAAGCTTCTCCACAAAGAGATTGGAAAATCGGGAAATCCTGCCCAAAGGAATTGCTCCAGGGCAGAAAAAAATGTAAGCCTACAAGCCACTGAGTTAACATTTAGTTACAGTCAATCAATACTCCCTTTTAACAAGGACCAATCTGTTTAAACTTTGATTTGAATAAGTTATAACGCAAGCTATTACAGCAAGATTAACATCAGTGCATGCTCCACCTCAGGCACTCTTACTTTCTAGCATCATAACAGTTACTCTGGTATAACTGCATTCTAGGAAGTTGTACTGCTTTGAAAACAGTAAGGTGTTACAATCCAAATGCTTCATGTAATTAATCTTCAAAACAACTGTACGTGAGTTTTTAATCTCAAGGCTCACCAGCAAAGTGAGCTTACTAATAACCAATCAACAAATGTCAACAGCATAAGAAAAGTTCAGAAAAAATAATTTCAATGAAAAGTTCTTTTCCAACTCAATTGTTTTAAGAAGTTTTCAGCATGCCTATCAGCCTGTTAAGGCTTCAACACACATTGAATAACTATGATCCCCATCTTCCACTGCAACATTGAATTAAACCACAAAATTCAAACCAAGAATGCCACCAAAAGACATCATCACTCCACTGCCATAGTACCCACAATTTTCCCCAAGAGAATACTCTCCTTCCTCCCCTCACTGGTGATAAATAATGTCTGGACAAGATCCTGAACAGTTTGATCTTTGAACTATGAACAAGAAAGCCATGTTTCTGCAGGTGACTGTCTACTGACTATTGGGTAAGCAGTCAGAAAAAAATTTCTGTGATCAGAGACATACACCCGAAGAACTAAAGGGTAGTCTTCTACTTCACAGAAGAAATGCAACATGAAGAAAGTGCACCTAAGTCTGGTATAATAGTGTCTGTAGCTTTGACACCATTTCAAACACTACAGGAAAGATGCAATCGGCATAACGAATTAAAATTTTGCGTAAGGTACTTTTGGCTGCAGCTCTGCTAGGAAAGATTAACATTCAAAAGAGGCAGAAAAGCTGAATCATCATACAGAAAAATACAAGAAAAAAGCGTCTAGGTTTGAATTGTCCTAGCGTTACTGATAAAAGCCATGCAGTATCACTGTACCCATCTATAGGTCAGTTATTTTTACCAGATTTTTGAATCAACATCCGTCTCATGAATAGATCAACCAGCTCCAGATTAGATGGAAGTCACAAGAACAGGACTCAGGTGTTCACCACTTGCTGCCTCCAAATCAGTACAGGCAAGAAAACTGTCTTTTTCCCCCATCACTCCAAAACCTGGGTCTTATCCTCAAACACAAACTCTACCTAGATCCTCATAGCCAAGCTACATATTTAAGTACCAGAATTTTCACGTGCAACATCTCAAACATGTTTCAACCACATTTCAGATGTTCAAAGTGAACTTTAAGACAGAGATACAGCTCCCTTTTTTTTTTTTTTTTATTTCTATCCATACAAAAAGGCTGGGCTCTAGGTACATCAAAACAGATGTACCTATGGTGTGGACCAAGCTTTCTAGCAGCAACCTTACACTCCCACAGCAAAGTATCCAGCAGCTGTATCACTTTGATAATAAACTCCTTTAAGAAACATAATTTTTATTCTTAATCCAAAAGTTATTTAGAGTAAACATAGCAATTCATTATGATCCTACAGCAAATCCTAATATGGGAGAGCAATGATGACAACTTGCAGAAGCGCAGGTGTTAAGTTCACTATGCCTGTGTTTCCACAGAGAAAGAAGCTGTCCTTTGGGCCACATGCATCTTCACAAAAGCCCGTTTCTCTTGCTCTTCAAGGATGCAATAACTGGTTGTAGAAATTACACAATAACCCCTTTTAAATAAATCCCTAAAAACTAGCTAAACTGATTTTTTTTTTTTTTTTCAGAAAGTGATTTCTTCCTTAATTCAAACCAAAGGAAAACTCAATATGGAAGGCAACAGTTTCAGAATGACCCATTTCTCCCAGTGAGCAGCACTGTTTGGCACACCTCCTGCAAGAGGATCAAATCCCCCTCAGTGAGAACTAAAGGCTTTCAAAATTGTTAACATTTGACTACATGCACATAACATCCCAGTCCTCCCAAAGCAGGCAAGCTTAGCTTGCAGCCCTGGGCCACAAATGGTCTGTTAGAGCAATTCAGACTGTCCCTTGCTCTCTTTTTGAAAAGAAGTTGAGAGCAAACCATGGGCTGAACAGATTTTCCTCAAAGGAGCAACAATTCTTTTGTCCACTACTTGCCCCATCTGCCTCTTTACCACCTCACTACACTAACATACTAGTGCCTATAGGCAGCTCCATGGAGAGCAGCAGGTTGCCTGTAACCTAAACCTTAAAAAGCTCTTACAGGATAGCAAGCCAACACACATATAGAAAATCCACATCAGAGAAAGGGAAAATCACAAAACAAATTCCACAGCATAAAGGTGGGCTTCATGATAAGATACATGAAACTATATCATGGTATTATAAGCACAGCTTTTAAAAAAATCTAGAAAAATAAATCCAAGCACTAGTGAAACAATTTTGAGCTAGACAATTTAGCTGTCTTCCCTTGGTCTCATGTGACCTGAGATTCTTTACTACTAAATACAGAAGAAAGAGAAAAAGGTAGCTGATATGCTTAAAACTATTAATTTCTAAGAAACCTGAGTTACAACATAATGTACGAGTACGTTTTTTGCAGCATTCACATAAGGTGAAGGTTTCACATCTGTTAACAGAGAAGGACTGAAAGCCCATACACAAACCTCGCTTTTCACACGTGCTGCGTTCTCCATTGTAGCAGCTTCAAAGTATTTTACAAACACTGAACCTCTGCTTCAGTTATCGAGGTAACCATGAGCAACTTTCGATTTTAATACAGTCACGCTTACTACAGAAGCAAGAGACCGAAGACAACCTTCCTCCGGTTTCGCCCAGTCCCTTCAGTGATGAATCACTTCAGCGCTTCCCCCGCATTCGGGCCCGCCGCTGCCTTCCCGACATC